>JAPYYT010003186.1:0-13862 GCA_030522565.1 Ceratosolen corneri | reverse complement strand
CCTACCTACCTACCTACGGCCGTCACCCCCCACCTTCAGCGGCTCATCCCACCCCTATTCCGCGTTTTCATCTCGTCGACGACGCCCTGTGCACCCCCTCGGCGGCCCCACCGCGCGCCGACCACTGTGGAAGAGCGGGAGCGAGTTACGATGCCTGGTGGATCACGTGGTACCCGTCGTTACCGGCCGACGACTACCGGGCCGAACTCACTGTATAAAGAATCGAATGGAATAAAGCAGAGACGGAGGAGAGGTAAGTTAGTTCCTAATTGCACGGCAGATGAGTGGGATGCAGACGTTAGAGTGAGCAAATCAATGATGAGGAGAGAGTTCGACCCTGAGAACTAATGCTGGAATTTTGAGGTTAGGTTAAACCTCTCGCTCGCGCCCTTACCTTATTCCCTCGCTCACTCGCCATCTCCCCCTCTCTCTCTACATAGCCACCTTGATTGCTGCGCTACTTGTTTCGCAAACGACTCTCGTCTTTCTCTGTGTTGGATGCGTGGATTGGAATAAAGCTTGGAGCCTAGACTGAAAAATGTTGTGGTGAACCGTCGAGTCTGGGATCATTTTGGAAATCCTGCTCGGTTGAACCATAATCAAAGTAACCCTTAAGAGATACGAGGGAAACAACCGAATGCGACTGTGTATAATGCTCTCTCTCCCTCTCTATCCCTCTCGCCCTCTCGCCGCACACGTATGCGCGCGCGCGCGCGCGCGAGCATTCACCGTCTCACTCTCGCTTTATCTGTCTTCGCTTGAATTTTAACGTGCATTTAAATGACTGACAATGCCAAGGAAAAAGACAAGTGTACCATAAAATAGGGCCCGGACTTGTTCTCGAAGAACCGGACTTACTCCCGACCTTCCAGTCCGTTAATGATTTCTCTGTCGTCCCGCAGCCCCAGTGCCTGCGAGTCCAATGCGGTTAAAGAAAAACCTTAAATCCAAATAAGTCGGTGAATAGCAAAAGATGAAAAAAATTTACAAAAATAGAAAAAAAAAACGCTTTCGTTGTTTTTTTTATTTATTTTTTTATTTTTTTAATTTTTTTTTTTATTTTTTTTCTTCCAATTATTTTAAGAATACGAAAAAATGAAAAAAAAGTTCGACTTTTTTTCACTTTTTTCAAATGATCTTGCAAAGTTTTTCCAGAATTTTTAAACTTTTTTTCCCGTTTTTTCGCATCAGTACTTTTGAATGACCGAAGGCTTTTTTTCGGCGCGGCGAACCGCAGCGCCAACTTCTGGGCTCCGCCCTGAAAGTCGAGCGAGCGGGGTGGGGTAGCGCGGGGGTGGAAGCGCAGGAGCGAGCGAGGAAGTCTCTTCTGGTCGGCCCGGCCGACGTCGAGGATGGGGCTAGGGCGAGCCCGCGTGCGCGAGAGAGACGGAGGGGTGGCCCGCGACTTCTCCGGCGATCAATGAAGGCGAGGCGCGCGCAGGTCCGCGCATTTTTTGAAAATCTGCCCATCGACGGTCGAGGCGCGCCCTCTCGGGCACCCGGGGGCCTCTCCGCCTGCGCACCGACGTAAAGACGTCTTAGCGGCTGCGGGAATGCCCCCCCAAGGATACTCCCAAGGCCGAACAAAGCAATGGCGAAGCCTGCCAATTCGCATCCTCGGCTCGCTGAGAGCAACCAATTCCAGAATGCCGCCTACGACTTCCTCGAGAGGCGATTCCTTGGAGCGCGAACCTCTCAACTCCCGTCTATTGCCACCACGTGCTCATCCGCCTTCCCACCCCCCTCCTTGATATTTAGCCTTTTTTCAAAAAGTAGAGCGCGAGTTACCAACCGGCCCTGCCATCTGACGGCCCCGCCACATGAAACTTCTCGGCAGGCGCATTGGTTGGGAAAGAGCCGACGAGGATGTTGAGCAGGTCTCGGGGAGATGGCGCTACGAGGTCGCCCTCGTCGTTCAATCCGTGGAACCGGTTTCTCGGTGGTAAGGTATCAGCCTCCCCGCCCCCCCCTACTCCTCGAGCATACGCTCCCAGCAGCTGTAACTTGGTGACCGAGCGAGTTGATTGCAAGGACACGAATCTTGCCCGTCTTAAGCCCGGACTATCCTCGAAGAATAATCGAGTGCAGGCCAAACCAAGTAGCGTAGACCTGATTCGACCCGACCACCTTGCTTCTGGCGTCTGTCCATCAACCAAGAGACACGCGCAATCAGATCATCCGCACCCCCGTGGTTAAAAGCTTGCGACCTCGGAGCGAGTGGTCTTCAAGGTCGAGAGGCAGCCTCGGATGACGGGGGCGACGTCGTCCGGGGACGCGTATTCGGCTATTCCGCTGGGGTGGAGGGTGAGTGGTCCGATCGATTCCCCGGGGGTTAAGTATCGCGCGGGGCCGCGGAATCGGCATCGGCACGCGGCCGCGAGGCATCTGCTCGCGACTCCCGGCCGCCGGTCCTCCCGGTTCCCATAAATTATCGACGTAGGAGAACATGGCTCGCGGGCGCGTGCCCTCCTGAGTTATGCCGGAGGCATTGCTCTTGATAGATTTTGCGATTTACGGGTGGCGAGCGACGCCCCGGAATGCGGCCTAACCCCGAAAATGCAGGCCTGCATTCTGCGCGAGGCAGCCGGCTTTTTACGAGCCCGCCAACACTCGTCCAATGCAGGCGGATGCGCGCGGGCATCTTCCCGGCTGGATTATGTGGCGAGCTGCGAGCGAATTGGAATTGGGAGAGCGAGCGAAGCGCCTAATGGACATTCGCCAAGACAGAGGGATAAACAGTAATGGGCAATCGAGGAATGATTTTCCAGTTTGTAACGCGGCGGGGTTTGCGGGAGTGGTCTGCGGAGTGGGGGAGTGAGAGGGAGTGAGGAGTGGAATCGCAGGTGGAGAGTCGGGAGAACAAATGTCGAGGCTCGAGGGACTGGATGAAGAGGAGGAAGGCAGGGAGTGTGAGCTCTAGTAATAAAACTAAAAGCATCGAAAACAATCTCAGACGCTCGGACTCGGCCCAGCGCATTTTCTCGATCTCTCCCTCCGCGACACGTAAAGGACAGCGAGGAGCAAGAGCCATGTAGTGAGAAGGGGAGGCTCCCTCAGCGAAGTGGGAGGGGAGGCGACGACTCCACGGCTGGAGAAAGAAAAATCCTCGCATTATCAGCCGAGGACTCTGCCGAAGGTCGCGCAATCTCCTGACGTCGGCCACGGATGCTTCGCTTCCCAATCCTTTGCGAATTCTCGGCATAGACTCGGTCCCAGCGAGGCGCCCGCGGACGAATTCGTTAAACGAGGATGGCGATGCGGACGAATGGACGCGTTGGCCGTCGTCATTTCGTTCTCGCGAAGAATTCTGACGAGCAAGCCAATATGTCGAAACGCGCTTCGCTCACGATTTATCGAGTAATCCGATAGCCCAGTGCCAATAATTACAAAGAACGGTTTTCCCACGAATAAACGTGATATCGCGAGGGACAGGGAAGGGGACTGCAAATGACAATTAGCCGTATTATTGCTTTGATAAATAAGGCAAAAATCATAGGGAACGAGGGCAAAGTATGCATGTAAATGTGCGAGCGGGAAGCTGTTTTTATGCAAATTACTCGCATTAATGTCTAATTAGATCGGGAGAGGCGAAATGTTTCTCTCTATTTTAATCTTAATAGGCTTTTAAATGTCCTCGATGTAGAAAACTTGAAAAATGTCTAATGCTCGTTTCTATTTGAGTTGCGATCAATTTTTTTTATTTGCTTTACATAAAAAATGCTCTTCGTTCTTATTCGGCACGAGGTAATAGTATTATTAGAGGGATGGGTACAAATAAAAAGTTTCTCAAATTTATATTAAATCGAGGAACATATTTAATTAGCTGACATTGACATAACGTACACTTAAAAAACAAAGTGTTTCGCGAATCAATTTAATCGAAATGTTTTAGGCGGCTGCTTGCAAAACTAATTAAAATACGCAGAATATAATAAGTCAGCGAGAAGGGGAGATTAAATGGACATTTACGCTTCTGTTTAGTATTTTTACTTTAATATCGCATACAATATACACGAACAACAATGTGATTATTTGAGCTAAGGGCACCGTTTATTTGTCTGTTGGTTTTATTTTTCTCTTTTGTTTGTTTTTTGGGAGTAGAAACTGGTCCCTGAAACAGAGAGAAACGTGTTTTCACTGCCGATAATTACAATGGGGATAAGAATTCTTATGAAGCATAGTTCACGTCGGTCCGAGGGCAGCATCCGCAATATCCTCTAATCATCTTTTCTCAGGAGATGAGAGCTGAAATACCAGTTGGTGTGGCTCGAGAATTTCTATCCTCCGGCTCCATCTTTTTCAATGGGCTTCGAGAGTTACCGGTTCCGTGGGACCCTCTTCCCTCAAAGTACACCACTAGCCCTCCCTCATACACCCAGTCCTTACCTACAATAATAATAATAATAACAGCAACAATAGCAAAGGCCAATAATAATAATAATGTTATTAGTAGTGGCGGCGGTGGTGGTGGTGGTAGTGGTGGTAGCAGCAGTGATGAAATTAAATAAAAATTGTATACAGCTTGTGTGATATTTATTGTCCTTGTTTAAACACGATGCGAGAGTTGAAGAATTTAAGATGGCACGCTAAAGTTAATACAAATAAAAAATTTCAAATATAAACTAATCATTGGGGGGGGGGGCATTGATTGTATAATTAGAAAATGAGCGATGACGACATTTCAATCGCAGGTAGATGATATAACGGCCAATTTATTCTTATGACTGGTACGCGTTAAACGTGTGCATCGCATTAGGAGATTTGGGAAAGCAAAAGCGTAACGAGAAGAAGAAGAAGGAGAATTGGCCACAAAATAAATCGCCCGCAACTACAACTTTTCATATTTCAAGCGAGTGACTTTTAACGGCCAGTAACAGAGGGTTAATAAAAATGGCGCAAAGAGAGGTAACGAAAAAAAAGGAGGAGGAATTTGCTGGATAGATAGAGAGAGAGAGAGAGAGAGTGTGTGGAGGGGGGACATCGATTTCCACCAACAGAACGATTAAAGCGAGCGACGTATTACAAAGGGACGAGGCATTACAAAACTCGGACAGGGCGATTAATCGATGCGGGGGCGATGTACCGATTGCATAAAGGATCCACCTCGTGCCACGAGACTCTTTTTCCCGGGGAGGTCGGCATAATTAACAGCGGCTAATGAAATGAGCAGCGCCGCCACCCTCGCAGCCTCAGCGGGACATTCTCTCTTCGACGAGTAACCTCTCATAACTTGGGAGCGACGAAGCGCGAAGGGAGGGCCGCGGAGCTTACACACACACCGACGATTCAACGCTCGCTCTTCCCTTCCCGCCCTTATATCAATTCCGGCTCGGGGGAGCCCTCGTCCTCGCCACCGAGAGCCAAAGGTTGTGCGTGCGCGTGTGCGCGAGAGAGAGGCGTGAAGAATTAACCGCAGTGCGTTTTTAAATGCCTCTAAACGCTTATGGAAGGGTTGAGCTGCGGCCGACTGTTTAGTCAAAATTTTCCGTTTCTTTGGCAGCCTCTGCCAATGGCGATGCCAAGGCTTTCTGGGAAATCCATTTGCAGTTTGTATTTAAGCCAGGTTAGTTTATAACAATATGGGCTTTGTATGGTGTCGCGTCGTTATGCTCACTGTCAACTTTTCTTTTCAAAGATCAAAGTTTGATTACCATGGCGATAAATTTCCTTTAATGCATCGCGATAATTGCCTGTACCAGGAAGGATTAAGAGAATATTTTTCAAGCGATTAGAGTAGTCATTAGTTGCAATATTTACGTATGATAATTTGAGCAAAGTGAAAGTAAAGAAAATAACGATGAAATATAATGATTCATAGTGCCGAATATAATAAGCTTATTAAAAGTTTCGGTCAGTCAGTTTTTTCTGAAAATATCCAGTAATTCTTCAGTAATTCTTTTACACTTTGTTCAAAGCTGCTAGACAAATTGCTCCAAATGTCAAACGTTTGTGATGTGAAAGCGACTTTTAGTATTGTTAGGCCACCGTTGAACTCTAAATCTATATTTTCTATGCTCGAGCACGTGACACATAGATTATTAAGTATATGTAGTCCGTAAAATTAATGTGCTTTTTTACTTAAAAATGATTTTGGGTTGTAAGTGACGATTTCGAGCACAAGACACAGTTTTTAAAGGAGCACTCCATCGACAATTAACACATGCCACATACATCTATAACCACTTAAGCGGATAATTCCTTGACTTGTTACCTCGCAAATAACAAAGTTTTTTTTGTTTCTTTCCATCAAAAAGAGCTTATCAGTGTGCAGTGTATTCGTCAAGTTGACGCTTCATTGGGACAATGATACTGATATTAGAAAATATTTGAAATTTGAGTTTTGCGCTAATAATAAGTCCTTCCACATAGTTATAGACAAATTATTATAAATTAGAATGTTAAAACGTACCGAGTCTTAGTATCATTTAATAATAAATTACAGGTAGAAAAGGATCAATTGCTGGCTGAGCATTTAATAAGGATAATATGGACCACCAAGTATAACTCAACTGATCCCGTGTCATCCGATCACCACATATTGCTCTTCTATTATCGTAAGATGAAGCGAAAAATTATTCAGATGTGCTTGGAAGGGAATTTCAATGATTGATCTGAAAATCTCAGAAAATCGGTTGAGCAGTATGGCAAAGTACTGAGATGAATTTTTTAAGAGGTGAACATCGGTGAAGGCATAACTTAAGTCAGCTTCAGTGATATTAAAAGCCAATGTATAAGAAAACTCTGAGACGCAATTCTCGCAAACGTATTGTAATATAATATACTTTGTGTAGATGATTTTGTATTTAAAGTTGAAAATAAAGATATTTACAATTACAATTATTCATTCGGTTCAGTGTCAACCAACGCCCACTAATTAATAATTAATCGATCACATATTTAATACAAGTTTGAGCATTTATTTACATAGCTCGTGCACAACGTAATTATGCGACAGAGAAAAAGAGGAAAGAGGAAGGCAACGAGGCCGTATTTTATTTCATAAAATAAATGTTTGAAAAATTCAAGATGTAATTACTCATTATCATTACAACGGAGATATATCCGAATTAAATTAGATAAAAAGCTCATTTGAGAAGAATGTGTGAAGCTGCGAAGCTCGAGATTTAAAGTAGAGCTGCCCGGGTATAAGAAAGTATTACGTGATACTGAGAGAAGGTAATTGAGAATTCGGTTGAGCATTGCCTCGGTCATTCATCATTACGAGCGATTAAAGTGATGATATAAGCACTCGAATTGAAAATGGCAAGTATTTATGAGCCAGACGTTTCATCTCGGATTAACCATGAACATTTGTAAACTTTAATCACGCGTAATACCATTAATAACAATACTCCACACGCGCCCATAATCATCGTATCACAAGTTATTACTCAATTATGCATCATCAAAATGCATTCTACGAGATAAAAGTAAATTCATCGACTCTTTTCAATTATAAAACTGCGCAAAGAACTTCAAAGTGAAGGCAATATAGTCTTGGAAATTTCAATGGACGCACCCTACTCGTACAGTAAATCTTAGAACGTGGATTTCCAATTCGATCAAACCGAGAACAATAACTGGTAGTGTGCTGCGTGCGTGCCAACTCCCACCACCCCCACCCCCACCCCCCTCACCACCTCCACACGCGATATTTCAAGACGCTTTAATGATCTTTGGAGAAATTGCCGACACTCGACTTCCCGAGCGCAGGCAAAGTGTAATTACGGAAAAACTCGGCAAGCCGACTCATATCGCCGATCACTAGAAGCGCAAAGCTCTTGAAATCACTATGGCTTGATGTTTGGGCGGGGGGGTGAGGTGGGAGTTGGCCAAGTCGTACGGCCAACACGATGAAATACTAACGCAATTAAATGCTGCCGACAAGCTCGCGCCGGTTATTGGCACTCCTCGACGGTCCAATTCTATTAAGAGCCCGGGGCTCCGGCCCTCCTCCCCCTCCCTTCTTCCTTCGTCGGCCCTGTCGAAACAAAGCCGCTTCCTCCAAATCCTCGGTATTACTTCTCAATAGATCCGTTAGCTGCTTCGCCCTCGAATTAGAATACGTCCAGCCATTATTTCATTTACAGGAGACGCGGCAGAACTAGAAATAATTCACTTTCGCAGTGTTGGCCTTTCTTTCGTTATTAATTGTGATTTGACGCTCCTCCTCGGATCACTCGGGACATTCGCCATCCCATACCAGCAAGGCTGCCACTCGATATAATACTCCCTCTACAATATCACGAGATGGGGTTTAATATTGTGCAATGGGGTACTACTTTGTCGTTGAGGCGATTTCTTATTTAGGATTGTCCTCCTGTTCTTTCTTACGTAAATTTGGCCCTCGCTCTATCTATGATAAGCATTGAGCGCTTATTCGGTGTTCTTGGCTTTAAAGTCTTTGCCGCGTGCGCATTCCTCCAATTCGCCATAATTGAACAATCAAGTGACATTTATTTTCGTTACGCTCAATGACTTTCCCACTTTCCAATCATAGGCTCCAAGGATACAAAGTAGTTTTCTAGCTTATTATTAATGCGATAAGAACTTGATTTTAATCCGATTGCAAGATGACAAGTTAATAGAATCATACCGAGATATGCCGTGCGCCCTATTATTGCTGTAGTCGCAAGCATTCGCGCCAGCTTTATTAGTGACGCGGATAGAAGGCAGAACGAGCTAGAAAGCAAAAGATGTATTAGTTTCCTCTTTCTCGCACCCCCCTCCCGTAAGCATAAATACGCGCGCGCGCGCGCGCGCACTCGCTCGCTCTCCCTCTCTCTCTCGCTCGTTTCATCTCTTTCCAGCTTGTTCGCACGCTTTCGCGCTTCTCTCACTTTCTCCGTGCTGAAACTGTTGAACGCTCTTCCCCACCCTCTTTCACTCCCACACACTTTATTCTTTGTTTTCTAACTTTCTCTTTCAGCATACTTTCTATTTCTGAACTTATCCCGTTCTCTTTCAACATAAATTTCCATTCATATTTTCGGGCAATATTCCTACTATTATGATTCTTCGTGTCTTTTAATCAGATATTCTTTCATCGCACACGATCGTCAGGCGAGTAATAGGTAATCATTGTAGTTGATGAAGTGATTTATTGAATTCACGAGGAGTGCATTTCGGTCAACCTCGTCTAACTTCGTTCGGAATTTAACTACTACTGCCATTGTCGCATATGAAAAACGACCAAAACACCTACGAACCGAGATATCGACGGGGAAAAGGACTGGGCATTTTGTTCTATTAGCAGCTAAATAAAAGTACGGCCCCGGAAAAATAAGGAGCACTAGCTGGAAAACAGTGTTTGACAAAGGCAGGTAGGGGCGCACGTTGATCTCTACTACTGGCGCCTCCACGGCGTCTGCCTGCGGCTAAGGCGTAAAGCGAAATATGGCTAAGAGAGATGAGTGGAATTCGTCAGGCTAACAAGGTGTTAGCTTCTCCCTCGCCTCTCTCACTCACGCGACGTCTCTCCACATCTGTAATGCTCCAAGTTAATTTGGAGCCACTCCAGAGGAAATCGGGCTAGAGCGAGTGGCCGCGCCCAACAGTTAAGAACGCTCGCGACTCGGCCAATATCGTTTCATATTCACGACCACGACGTTCAAACTCGTCCTCTTTTTCTGGACTCGTTCATTCGCGCCACGATTTTCACTCCTTCCAACATTCACATCGATACCTCGCTTAATCGCGTATTTGCTGTTACAGTTAGAGCCATCGATTTTATTCCTAATTCGCCCAAATAACAATCTTCTCTTCTCTCTTTTCTTTTTTTTTATCTATGCTGTGATGATTAATTTAGTTGGTATAGAGCAAGAAAGGCAAATATTAATTCAAAATATACATTCCATTAATAGGTATCGACAAAATAGCAAGAAGAATGAGTATGTTTAAAAAAAAAAAAAAAATGCAAATAGTATTGATGTTTAAATTTATTATCTATCTTCAAATATTTGTTTAATAATAATCTACCATATTTTTATCCTCTAAAACATGATGTTATTTTTAGAAATCATCTTTAATATGAATTTTAATAATTTTAATAATTCAGCTTCAATATGAAATAACTTACCCTGTCATATGTATAACTAGCTATATATATATATACACATATGCATATGTGTATACGTGAACAGGTTGCAAAAATTATAAATGTATAAATTCATCATAATATATTGGACGTGGTGCATATTGACATATAAATATAGTAAAAAAGAATTCATAAATAACTTGCACGAACGAAGGTACGGCACCATATATTATATAAAATGCTTAAAATCTCGAATGAAAATCATTGGCTTCATTGATTATTGGCTTGTAAAAAAGATTTTGAATTCGTATTATAAATTAAGATAAATATACGAGCCGAGAACTCGAACAATTCTACAGTGGAACTTCAAATTTTCTTAATTATGTGACAATCATGGCGAGGGTCCCCTATTAGTAATTAGCACGTATTAATTAATAATTTTAGCTAAAGAATAAGTGGTAAAATAAATTTCAACTCATAAATAGTTGATCATAGATGTTGATTAAAATAATAAATAAAGTATTGGTAAATGGAGTGAAATGCGTGTTAAATACTCCATTGATATAAATGCCAAGTTATAAAAGCAAGTGAAAGATGTAAGAATCGACGTATCATGTTTAGTTTACTTTGAATACTATTTTAATTTTAATATGAATAAATAAATTAAATATGAATGTCTATCGCCAAAAAAAATTAAATCAACTGCATTTTTCATGACTATTCGAAAATATAAATTCCAACGAATTGCAAATAATACGATCCAAGAAGCAAATTATTCATACATAAAAAGAGGGATTAATGGGAAAATTCGAGCATAACTTTGTAAATTATATTTGATACGTGCCGGAACTTATATGAAAATTCGACCGTTCCACTGCGATCTCTTAATAATTCAAATAATAATGAAAACTCTCGCAGCTCCCAGTTTATAAATTGAAAACTTGAAATTCGTAAGTAATTTTATTCGCATTAGTTCAGCGAATTCAATTAAGCATGCCATTTGAGACACATTCATCCACGCTTACAATATTAATAGAAAAAGATACGCGGAAAAGTCATCCGCTCGAGCGTACAATTTTCATTGGAAATTCGTTCGATCTTAGATGCAATGAAACCGCCTCGAGGACACTCTTTCGCCCAGCATTTCAATTCCAATTCCGTGTCGCATATTACGTATCGCATCCTACAATAAAAGAACATTACGCTTTGCCGAACAAAAGCCTCTCGCGTTTGTCATCGGACGTACGAGTATAAAAGCCGCTCCTATCACGCTCACGTGACCCTCGACAAGAAGACCTCGCAATGTATTCCATCGAAAACTTCATCTTTTAAGCTACTGACCGTCAAACTCGTATAATCATTACACAACGGCCCCGACTCCCCCACCCCCCACCCACCCACCTCGCCTCAAACCCGCCCAGCCCCTCGCGAGCATCGATCCGCCAACGTTCCGGGCAAACTTCCTATCGAGGCCAAGGCAGAATAGCACCACCACGTGCACCTGTCGCGGTCTAACATGACGTTGAAAAACGAGCTCCGCAGTGTCAAGGATCAACAATGTCGACACACCGAGCTCGTCTCGACTATCTCGTATCTTGTGCGTCAATCCAGCGTGAGACGGGCGCCTTTCTCTCCATCGCTGAAACGCCCACACACGCGCGCCCATCGAGCACACACAGGGTCCACGAGGATGGACGAGGATGGACGAGGATGGACGAGGATGGAGGAGGTTGGAGGTGGATGGAGGAGGATGGAGGAGGTTGGAGGAGGTTGGAGGTGGATGGAGGAGGATGGAGGAGGTTGGAGGAGGTTGGAGGTGGATGGAGGAGGATGGAGGAGGTTGGAGGTGGATGGAGGAGGAGGGGGACGACGGGAGACGCTTGGAGGCACCGGCTGGAGTCGACGGCGGTCTCGTTGTAATCGCAGACCAGAATATTATGAACTTATCAAGCTATCCTAATAGTCTCATCAGGATGCGGACTCGCAGATCTCATCATCCTTGGAAGCGCGTGTGACCAGCTCCACCGTATCCTCCACGCAATCCTCCACATACCGCGAATAGATTGGCTTGTGGGTGGGTGGGGGCACTCCCCCCTGCACTCCCATCTGGCCCCGTTTTATGGCTAGTTCGAGGGTATCGTTATATGGGGAGGGAAATGGCGAGAGTGACATAATAACCTGGAGTTGGGAGGAGGGACAGGTCGCAAGGAGCCGAAGGTCAATAAATTATAAATTGCCGGGAGTAGCGTGAACTCTAAAATCCCAGCGCCTCTGGAAATATTGGCCGGCGATCGGCAAGTAACGCGAGCTCGAGGCCATTCGACTCCTTTCTAACAATTATTGTAGGTATTGTGCGACCGAATTGCAAAATTCGCCCCACCCACGCGACAATTGCCAAGGGCCGAGCGAGATTATCATAACGAATTTCTACAGTGAGGCTGTGGAAGGAAGCGCGCGGCACAATTACGATTAGAGCGGACAAATTGGCGATTACGTTGGTTTTATTTGCCAGGCGGATTCTAATTTAGAGATGAGGCTATTTGCGCGTACAATTCCGGCCGTTAAATCGGAAAAATATCCTCACTCATATTGCGAACGCCTTAATAATTCTCCGCCCGAGCCAATAAAGATTTATCTCTTGGCTTATTCCTTACTCCCTGCCCAATGGCCAATAAACACTGCGCGGCAAACGCAGTTAAGTGCATTTATCTCGATAGGAGGGGTGTGTGTGCAGCGGAGCCAGTGGTCCGCAAAAAAGTTAAGGAGCGCGGGGATATTGGCGTGGGAGCAAAATATTCGGCATAATAACACACATTTCACGCTACGCGAGCGCGCGAGTTCCCCAAGCCGCAAAAGTTAAGTGGCCAGTGAATTGAGGAATACCGCGGCTAACGAAGCCTCGGTTCATTAAGTGAATTAAGATGTCGAATGGGGGGAGGGGCTGCCAGTGGAAAAAGACGTGTGGCCGGTGATAGCGTAAGGTGCTCAACTTATAAATTCGCTTGGCTTGTCGAAGCTCATTCCGGACGTGCGTGCCTCGCCTCGCCACATAGTTTTGAGATAAACGTAGATTGTTGTTTAGTACGGTTTAGAATTTCCACAGATAACGGAGAATTATAACGAGGCTGGGGTACGAGGAGTAGTGCGAGCGCCAGCGGTGGCCAGATTTCGCTGTCACATACTCCGCAAACCAAACCATAATCCAATCCATTACTCAAATTAAAAATTAATTCTTACGCGGCGATCACAATTCCCAGTTTACGTATTAAACTGGACTCGAGCTGCTGTTCATTATCCCGCCAATGTAGGTCCGCGATTCGCTCGAGATTACTGTTTTGCGGCCGCTCCTCTTACAAATCCAAGACAAAATCTACGATAAACGGCAGAATTGGGCTGCATTGCCAAGGATATTGCAAAGGACGAGATACCAATTACAAATTAATGATCTCGCTGATCTTTAATTCGACGTACAATCAAAGTTTTTTTGAACGCGAAGTACGAGTCTGGCTGTCTTGCAAATCCCTTGGCGCGCTGCTGCCTCCGAGGCAACGAACTCCGTCGGGAAGAGAGTGACGTCCTTTCACTATTCATCTTCAAATCCAGTTCGCCGACGATTAAGCTTACACGCACGCAAAGCCGAGGTACAGATCCTAAGCCCCGTGATCTTGAGCTCGGCGTAGGAGCCGAGGAGACAAGCGATCGACGCCAAGAGGCCCTTGACGATAATAGCGTCTCTCCTCGGATTTCCGTCTTTCGCCGCAGACGGAGACTTAATCGCGCGGGCGGGATGGCGGTTACGAGCGGGCTGAGGGGTGGGTTTCGTGGG
>JAPYYT010003185.1:0-13871 GCA_030522565.1 Ceratosolen corneri | reverse complement strand
GTAAGAGCGTGGAGGGGGGTGTGGGGGACACGTGGATCGGGCGGTAAATCGCGTGCGAACGCGAGCGCCTCGTCGGGAGTGCATCGGCTGAAGGGAGCTGGCGCGTGTGGTTGGTCGGGTCGGTTGGCGCATCTCCCTTTGTTTAAGCGGCTCGGCGTTTTGTCCTTCGTTGGCATTGTTACTTGGGGATGGTGCGGGGCTATCGGTTGGCCGATATGAGACTGGAGAGTGGCGAGGCGGCCGCCTCGGCAGCGCGATTTGAGAGCCGTAGGAGGCCTCGAGCGCTCCAGCCTTTCTGCCATCTCGCTCTTCTATTACTAGTCTGCGCAATTTGCAACGTGCCCGGCGTCAAAGGTGAGCCCAATCTATATGTATGAGACGCCCTTACTTTATCAAGACTCGCGACCCATTTTGAGCCTTTGCTTCAGCCTGTTTTGAAAGCAATGCGGCACGTCCCCGCTGTTCTTGGAATCCAAACTCCTAGTCATACACTTTAAGTTGGCAGTATCGTTGCGCGAGATTTATTATATTAGTCGGCAGTTCTTTTGAGTGCAGATTGGAAGTGTTGGGGGATTCGCGTAGCCGAGTTAAGCTTTCACGGAGGATAACATTAGCTTCAACGCCTTGATAAGTTTCGTAAAATAATTTCCCCGGCACACTCGTTATGCTTGCGCATTTCCAACTATTGGCTTTGATCTTCCATGACACATTAAAGAGTCTCAAGTATCGATAAGAAAAAACTTTATTATTATTACCTGTCATCCGGCTGAAAATTGACTTTCTTTTATTATGCACTCTCGGCCCTAATCATCAATGCATATTCACATTAATTATGAATTCGCTATTTACACGTGTATATATATATACATGTATATACGCTTTATTATAGTTTTTACGTTGTTATATTAAGTAAATGCATAATTTGTCATTGGTATTATGTGTTAGGTAGTCAAGATTTTATGAATATAATGTTTCAATTTGGTTGGGGCTAGTTGCAATAATGTAATGGTTAAACTTTTGGGAACACGAGATATAAATGTAACATAGTTGTCCCGTGCACACTTGTCGTATGTGCGCAAAAATGAATTTAAATTACAATACGTGATTCTTAAATTACACAGTTATAGTAAATGTGTGTTGCTATTCTTTTTTTCATAAAAACGTTTTTCGATTTTTTTTACAATACGAGGGCAATTAAAATATTTTGATGCATGTAGGAATTAAACAATGTCTTTTAGCAATAAAATTACAATATAATTAAGCTGGTTATTGTACAGCTATCGCAAATCTTAATTTATTTAATCACATAAAAATGGCATTAAACTATATATATATGTATATGTATATATGTATGTTGAGACTGAAAATAATTGTTAGTATGTTATCATTACCACATAATAAATGATAGATAATACGTAAAAATATCACGCGACAAAATTTATAACAAGAATAGCCATTAAATTACATAATATATGTTATCGTAATATTTATTATAATTTATTGTAATTTTTCAACAGTTAATTAGAATCCTTTGGAGAAGCATGGCAATTTGAATAGTAACTTTCTTTTCATTGCTCCCTTACTTATGAGAGCATAATAATTTAGAAAAATTGTGCTTAAATCAATTATTTCATATTAATTTTTGCATAGAACTCGTAATATCATTGCACATACATCTAGATCTGTTTGAAACTCCAATCTCCTTAATTAAACAATGAGCACAAACTTGGAGTGATTAATTAATTATGTGGCTGCGATAAAAGTAAATAAATTAAAGTATGTTTGTGAATTTTTGTATCAATAACGTCGGTATACGGTAAGTGGTTTTCCTGAAATTAGCATATAAGTAAGAAATCCCTGTTATAAATGAGAAAACTAGGCGATGAAACTGAAACATACGTAATCTGCATGCTAACGTCATGCAAAGTAATTTCAAACGTAAACAAGTTCGTCAGATCTTTGTAAAGACATTTTTCGAGATATGCAAAATTTTCATTTAATATTTTAAAATATAAATATTTGGTGTTAATAATAACGTAAAAACAGAAATGGACTATACTCTCGGCTTTGCTTGAATTATTTTATACAAAATTCGCAGACGATAAATTGGGAATATGAGGAGCATTTGTGTCAAGCGTAAGAGGCTAAATTATTTATGAAATTATTTCTGTAATAGTATATATATACACTGAGACATGAAATTTTAAAAGTCAAAGAATATTGACTCACTTCGCAGTGAAAATAATTAGATCGAATGATCAGAGCAACGTCATAATGATAAATAGGTTGATTTCTTGAAAAATATCCATTTCTCCGATACTCCGATGCAATTGTAATAATGTCATTAATTATGATTTCACGCATCTTCAATGTATCGAGCACCACAATGTATGTACGCGCATACAATGTGTCCATCATTCAGCCAACTCAATAGTTTCAGCTGCTCGTTTGAGTGATCGTTAAGAGGCGATTTGAGCATTCGCTGAAAATGCAGCGAAATTCCATTATAATGCCGAATAAAAATTGCGCTCCAAGTGGTATCGACTATTGCATGGTAAAGTACCAAGGCAGACGAAAAATTTCACATAGCGCGAAAGAAGGGAATAGAATATGTAATGAATTATTTAATTAAAAGGCAGAGATGTAAGGGGGCAATTAAGAAATGTACCTTTTCATCGGCATTTAATTAAATAAATCTTCGAAAAAGCAAAGCGAGAAAAAAATATCGCCATTGTGGTAAAGGCGGTCCGGTCCCTCCGTTTAATTGGCTCGCTTTGTCGTGGACTTGTAAATAAAGTGGAGGCATTTTTAACAATCGGAATGAGCATTAATAGTCGGACTATTTAAGCCCCGGCTTGTTTGGCCGTATATAACTACTTGGCTCTTCTGCCCAAGTATAAATACCTGGAGTTTGACAGTGAGCTCATGTGCCGAGGAGTTCAATTTTACGCCTCGTGTGCTCTGCCCGAACTTTCGCCCCGAGATGAATTGCAGGTAGGAAAAATTATTTAACTGGCATTGCGCGGAATTTTGGTTACGGGCTGAAGAAGCAACGAAGAAACGACCTCGCGGCGCTGCATTTTCACGAGCCTTTTCCTCCTCTCTCGCTCCAATTATTACAACCACGTCGTCTAATCCCAGCTACTTTACTCGCATTTTAACTGTTTGTCGAACAATTAATGTAACAATTCTATCCTGTCCCTTCATTTTTTTCCCCCTCCCACCTCCCACCCCAGATACTTAAGCTCTGCAATGTTAATAATTTTATGTGCTAGTTAGTTGAGAGGCGCATAAATATATTTTTGTAAAACAAACTACATTTTTTCATAATTTTTCTTCCCTCCGTTATTCGATGCACGATGGAATGTTACATTTTTTACAAACCTGTATTAATAATCATAATTAGACAGTTGGCATTTATAAAGTCTCAGTTGTGCTAATTAGTTTTTAATAGATGTGCATTAAATATTCAATATTCAATTAAGACAAGTGAATACAATATCTTTGTGCGTGAAGTAATATTATATGAGAAAATTTCTCCTCCCATTTAATTGCCCCGGCTCTCCTATTTTGTTGTATTATTATGTTGTATTGAGACTCTAATGAATCTCCATATTCAAGTTCTCATTATCAACCCTTTAAAACGCCCCCCCAAACTAGGCATTTCTGCCATGTTTTATCGATATAAATTGCAATGTCGCTTTTTATTGTGATTTGAAATTACAATTGAAATACCGATTATATGGGAATTTTCGTATTATCGAAGGCTCTTGTACAGATTGTTTAAAAGTGAATTTGTGCCATATATGCATGACACTTAATTTGCTTTTTTAATTGTAGTTGTATTAGTTTTAAAGGATGGTATGCTTGAGAAAGTTCTTAAAGTATTCATAGTGTAATTTTGGTAGCGATTAAATTTCTTACGAGAAGCTTTTGGAGTTAATTGACAAGATAAATACAGTTTTAGAAATGATATATCCATTTGATAAATATTGTTTTAATGTGAATCCTTTAATGGTAGTGGATAACGAAAAAGTATCATTTCTGTCCATTAACACAAATGCAAAATTAAAATTTTTTATTCTTATTTATTTTCTACCTACTTAATCATCTAATTTACTTTAATACAAATCTTTATTATAAAAAATATGTTTTTTAATAATCATTCAAATTTCAAAATCAAAAAAAAATTACAGATACGAATATTAAAGAATAACGTATCGTATTAGAAATATTAACTTGATTAGTAACTTAAGTATTAGAAAAACGATTTATTTGTCGTATAATTATGCAATTTATATCTAATTTCCAATTTCTAATGTAATAGCGCACACACATAAGGTTTTTATTCATATACTTCAGACATGATTAAGGCTTACGATAGGGATTCAATTACCTTATTATTATAATTAATAATATTTTAAAGGACATTATTCAAATATATATATATATATATATATATATGTGTGTGTGTGTGTGTGTATGTACGTATAAGTTATTACCGAATGATCAATATTTTAATACAATATAAAAATAACGATTATGCATGTATAAATTTAGATTTTTTCCAAGAAGTGTTTTAATGCCTAAATTCTAATGCAAGAAAATTATATTTTGATCTGTAGAAAAGTATTTTTAGCCTTGTGATGTTAGCAGTTGTCAAGAAGATAAAATCATAAAGTAAGAAATTTAAATTTTCAAACAGACATTTAATTTATAAAGTATAAATTTAATTAGCTGTATGATATAAGCATTAAATGTTTCGTACGAATTGTTAAATTATTTACTGACTATAAATATTCAAGCAATAATACGTTATTGATATCTAAAAATTTGACAATTTATGAACTTGTTTGGGGCTTTATTATTACCTCGAATTCCATCTCAAATATCCTAAATCATAGAGAAACAGTAGAATGGAATTACACAACTTTTACACAACAATTCATCAATCATATCGGAATCAATTTTATATTTTATACGCCACGTATAAATATATCGTACTATGAATTTATGCTGCTATTTATAAACCGATTAAATGCATTTGCACGTGGATAAATAATCGCCATTGAGGGACTGCATCACGCCTATCTGTCACATTGGACTTTTGCTCTTTCGATTACAAACTGAAAAACGGGAAACACGCGAAACTGACGTCCTAAGGACATTTAAAGAATGTCGAACAATTTGAATGCTTCGTACATCTAACTGTCATTAATGGAATACATTTAATTTGCCATTCTTATTTGTCAATGTACAAACGAATGTAAACTCATTTATAAGGTAATTTATCAAGGAATCTGTTTGAATGCCTGGAAATTATAGTCAATTTAAGGATAAAACTAATGCTGATTTATTTATATAGAAACAATGTGTAGAGTATTTAAATACATATATACATATATATATGGAACTATTTTTTAATGTAATTTTTTATTTCCTTAGCCATTTCGAGAGCAAAAATTATGGTAACATTACGTTATACATAATTTGATTCCAACACATTTATTTAGTACTTAAACATTTTAAAAGTTTATTTTTAAATCTGACATAATTTGCATGATATTTCAGAGCTGAGGAAATCTTTTCTCTCATATTTTAATTGAGATCGAATTAAGATTTACGTTTTAAATATATTAAATGGAATTTTAATTTCTTAATTAATACTATCGGTATTAAAATAGTTTAAAATGTTCATTAGGGAATTAAAATGGTACGTCTTCGTTTTATTGTGTTATTTTTTTGTATGGATTGAATGTTTTAAATAATACCACAATTTCCAAACAAGCATGCATGGATTTTAATGAAAAAATTTAGTTTAAAATATCGATAATACAAGTAAAATACTGATTGATCGAACAAAAAACTAAAAGTATTTTCATACATTCGTTTGTTTTGTAAATAGAAATTAGTAGAGATTAATTAATTCGACTATTATCAAGTAAAATTTATTTTCTCTATTGCCGTACGTTATTTTCAAGAGTGAAGTAATTTTACAGATTACATATGAAATATAAATTAAATTTCTAATTGGATTCTTGAATTGACTTTACCTATAATTGGTTTCGAATAGATTTCTTCATTAATTATTTTTGAATTATTTTACATCGATTTATTATTCTGTCTCTTATTTTCAACTATATTTGAACACATTGATATCGTATTTCTCCGTTTATTAAACATTATTATTTATATTTATGTAAAATTTTCAATCGATTTATTTTTTCAATTATCTTTGTCCACTTATTGATTATTCGCTCCTCAAGGATTTATCGACAAATTCTCATCCATTTACATCACGAATTAGACTTATTAGAATTACATTTATTATATTCGATACACATTTTAAACGATTATTATAATCTTAAATTCATTTATAGATTTTTAATACTATAATTATTAAAGGGCTTTAAAATTTTCGCCGAAAAAGATAAAATTCCATTTCAAGTTACTTTTATACTGCATGTTCAAAAATTTGTTAATTACTTGGAAATATTTAATTTTCTTATAGTTAAAAATTTATGACAAATTACATACACCGTTCGGTAAATTTGAGCAAAGTATTAAAAAAGAACGACCACATTTTTTTAACAAATTTAAGTAACATGCGCGTAAAGTAGTATACGACCTTTCTTATATCTTTTCGATCATCAAATTCCATATCATTAATGACGCATGCGTGCACCTGCCCATACACATACGCCTATATGCTGAGAACACCAGCAATATGTACTTCTTAACGTCTTAAGGGTCATTCCAACAACGCGACCCCCCCCCCCACCACCTCCACCTCCGCCCCTCCCCCCTAAACCCACCGCCTCATGTCGCTACTTTCGCTTTACGTATTAATCGCATCGATTCGACACTCTTTATCTCTGTCGTTTGCCCCCTGCTCTAACGTCTCTAACCCTGATTTCTCCATTTTACCTTTCTTTCGTCAATTTTGCCGTTATGTGTGTTTGTCCAGCTCTTCTGTTTTTTCTTATTTTTTTTTTTTTTGTTTGAAAATAATACAAAGCAAGCCGGTAATGGAATGGATATAAGACATTTTTCTTTGTGTGCAAATATGCGCATAAGAATTGTCAATAAGCATGGATAAAATTTACAAAGACATACGTGACGTCTCCCTAGAAAGGAATGCAATGAGAAAGAAGTTCACGGTGAAGGAAAATCCGTCACAGTTTGTTGCTCTCACTTCCGCTCTCTGCAAAGTTGTTTCGTGACCTTAACGTATATTCCAATGATTATATTTTTGATTAATTTTGGTTCAATGTGCTTTGAAGTGTGCTGCTGTTTTTTTTTCTCTCTTTTTTTTTTTGTTTAAAGATACAGTTTCTAACATTTTTCAGTATTTTTGTGTTTCGTCCCTCATCAGTCAGTGCATTAATTTTATTATAATATTATAGTGACATGAAGGTTAAAATATAAAATGCAGGTATATTGGAGACTAAAAAGAATCCATGGTATAAGTTTATATAGCGAATGATAAGAATAATAAAGCAAATTATAAAACGAAAATGAGAAAATTATCGCTTTGGTAATAATAACGTGTGCGCTACACTTCTAATTAAGAAAATCTTGAAAAATGAATTAGTCGAGTCCATCAGGTAGATTCATGGAATTTCGATTTTAGGTAAATTCTCCACACGTTTACTCACTTCAACTTGTCACTAGTTCCATTTTACTGACATTTCATTGCACTTTTTTAGAGGGACATATTTAAATGCTTGTCACGTATTTGTCTTGACAAAAACGACTTTTCTAAACAATACTTACTGTACTACGTAATAAGATTTAATGGCTCAGCGTATTAAAAAATTGAATAGTGAAAATTATGAATAATGAATGTTTTGCATTTTATTTTCTTTATGTCTGATTGTTGCTCTTACAGCTTGTCAAATACAAATTATGTCATATTTAAAAGCCAATGGTTTGCTTGAGAGCAGAAAATAAAAATTTTGTTTATCCAGGGAAGCATCTTATCCGTAAATAAGGCTCTAAAAAACCAAAGCCCTGTTCTTCTTATAAAAATAAATTGTCCGATTAACGATATTGCCGTGATTTATTCTTATCGACATAATCGAATTATACAGTTAAAAAGTAATTTAAAACTTTGTGAAAGCTAACCCTCATTTAATAAAGAAATTTCTCTAAAACAATTTTTATTTCTCTTATCCGCACCGGCTTAACCTTTACCTTCCATTCAAAATTCTCCCTAAAAACTATCTCATCCAATAAAACACTCATATTATATTTCCTTGCCCTTCTTATACGAAATCCTTACACGTAACTAGAGGTTAAAGACTCGTTGCACTCAGTATCTCGGGGTGTTAATTGCGTGCAAGAAGGTCATGTAGATTTACGACATTTATCATTTATTGCATACCTTCTGGCCTTGGGGAAAACGCGCGGCTCTTTGCTCTAGCATCTGGATAATCTGCCAGCAACTAAACTGACCGATGCTCAGGACCATTTCGAGCTTATTTTGAATAGTTTCTCGGTTTATTATTGAACCGCAAAGTAAAACGAACACGCTGACGAAAGCAACTAGGGCTCGCCATTTTATAATAGAGAGGCTACGTGATATTCGTTGCTAGTGATGTTACTCGCTGCAGTAATGCAACAATCGTTATTGCTAACGGAATTGCTATAAATATGTATATATATGTATATATATATGTATCGTAAACAAAGTGTCTTTTAAAATAAAGTCTTGGCATTTTTAATGCATTAGTTAACTGTTATTTGAAGCAGGCAAAGTGTAATATTTAGATTTATAATATTAAGAAGAATGTGACGTTTTAATAACTGCGATATTGTATTCTCTCGGTAAAGGTAGTGAATCACACATTCTTATACATCAAATATATTCTCCGTTTACTTAATAATATTACAAGGGAAAAAGTAAGCAGAAAATCTCGATCTTTAAACACCTTTCATACTCAAGTATTATTATTTAAAGTGTCTTCAGTCATGAAATATATATATATCTATAAAAGGAAATTATTATATTTGAAATACTTATCGTTCTAGCTATCGTTGTAAATCTTAAAATTATAAATAGAACTATAAAGTATTTTTATCGTTTTACCTCAAAACTTTAAACGGATTATAGAAACTTTGGATACTCTTATAATAGTTTGTCATTATATAGGACAATATCTATAAAAATATATTATGAAACTGAATTAAAAATAATTTATATGCAAATCATAAAAAGTCATATATATATATATATATGTATATAAATAATCGTCTATAGATAAACAATAAATAGGACTTGTATAGAATTACAGTTTATTTATATATTTTTTTTATATCTGTTTATATTACCTGCAACTTACGGTTATAAATTAAGATAATTTTTCGAAATAATACAATAAAATAAAGGTAGTGAAATTTATTAATATATTTCAGATTAAATTTTTGCCACATTCAAATTTTCGTTCAATGATTCTTTATGATAAATTGGTTGTTGCTTATTTACGCCTGTGTGTGTGTGTGTGTGTGTGTGTGTGTGTGTGTGTGTGTGTGTGTGTGTGGGTGTGTGCCTGTGTCAATAATCATCGTTTGAAAGGAAACAAATGTTATTTGAAAATTGTACAGAAGATATTTCATTGTAAGTTGATATTAATTTTGCACGCATTATGGTGTGCAAATATTTTATGCGCCCAGATTATTCGATTCGATAATGCTTGCAATATTTAATCGCAATATCCATACGATGCGTCTTAGCTTAAAGTGCATCATAATTCACACGTTCAATCTGTTTAAATGTCGTCATTAAAAAGCTTATGAACATATAAATGCACAAGATAATCGAAAAGCGAAATTTAGTATTATGTGAATCGCAGACAATCAAATAAAAGAATAAATAATGCCATTGAAGCCGACTATATATTTACGAAATAAACCAAACTGGTTAAGCTCCGCACTCACATAGACAAAATCATAATAACAATCTCTCCGACTCCATCCAATGACTTTCGAGGAAATAATACTTTCCATCACTTTGTCTTTGAAGGAAAAAAAGCATACCGTGCACACCTTACACTGCTGTTATTCTATTTTTTCGTTTGTTTTTGTTTGTTTTTCTTTGTTATATCATATTCATTGTATTGTTAGTTTGTAGTTAGTTTCGACAGACTTTACATTCTTTCGGGCAAATGCAATGTATATATCAAGCAAGTATGCCGCTTTAGTCAGATGAGCGTCTTTATTGGCTTCGAATTGTACCTCCGAAGACATGTTTGAGTGTTGAAATTTTTCGTAACCACTGTACAGCCACATTTCTCCGAGAAAATGGCAATCAACGACACCTTTCATTTTCAGTTACAAAGTTTAAATGAAATTAGTTCTTGGACAGATGAATAGAATACACCAGATGCTACGTGGCTCTATATATCTGCGTGTGGTTGCTCTTGCTGCTGGCTCTTTGCGCCTGTGTGCGTCTGTAAAGCCGCACTGGCTGTTGTTGACGCTACTACTTCTGTTTTTCCTGCGATACTTCGCATAACATAATTAGCCGTCTCACGTGCTCTCTCTCTCTCACTCTCTCCTCTCACTATGAAGTCTTATAAATATTTTCTCGTTCTAAAAAAGATGATTGAAGGTATAAGAGGCATGAGAAAGTAAGCGGCGCGAGAGAGTGTGAGATAGAGCGAGAGAGAGAGAGACGGAGACAAACAGTCGTAGCGGCGGAGGAGAGTGAGGGTGGGTGGGAGAAATTAGAGCAGAGAAGAGAGATAGAGACAGAGATGGAGAACTATTTAGGGAAAGAGAGAAGTATTATCGAATAAAAGATAAAGACGAAGATATTAATTTTCTTTCAATTAAACAGTACATATGCGATTAATGTTAATTTTCTTTTTTTTACAAATATCTATTGTTAGATTTCACTATATGTTTACTTATTTGTAATAAATTAATGAAACTACAGAAACAAACCAGGGAGCTTCGCTAGTGAATAATATAAAAATTCTTATCTTTTTTACTTGCAAATTTTACAGAAAAAGTATCTGGTATTTGTAGATCTAACTTATTTTATTTATTACTTTTCTCTGCATTTCGTTTTCTTTCACTTTTCAACAAAATCATTCAGAAATAACATATTGAATTTTCTTTTTTCACTTTATGCATTTTATTCTAAATATAATAATTCTAAGTATAATAAGATCTCATATATTTACATGTCTTATAACTTCCGGGTTTATGAAATTTTGTACAAATTACTTTTTATACTTACTCCTGCTCAATACATTAATTAGTAATAAAAATATTTAATGACAAATTGTTGGACTGTGAATATTTGTTTTCAATTTCCTTACTTTATTTACAATGACTCTGCTTTATTTTTGTTTAATGAAAAAATTAATTTTTAATTAGTATTTCTATAAAGTTGATATTATACAGAAATATAATACTTTTTGTATTATTTACTGAACCTTTTAATTGTAACAGACACTATTTCAATAATTCATTGTCTAGTCTATTTTTTCAATAATTTTTTTATCTAGTAATCTAGAGATTAATATAATTATAGAAATATAAGTGCAAAATATTTGCATTCTATAGGAAGTGGATATTTACTTCATCAACTGAATATAGTTTAATGAGTAATTTATACGGAATGAAATAATAATACATTGGGTATTGTATTTGATAATATAATCACATTGCATACATATTTTACTGTGTGTTAGCTTCGAGTACTGAATAAAATATCAAAATCTTATTAAGCATGTTTGAGATATTGTGTCCTTATGCACAAGGTAACGAAAGTTCTTGAACATTAAATAATTACTTGCCACGAGCCAATACGTATTATATTTCTCTTCTCCTCAAAATTCAATTCTTATTTGAATTTGAGCCATTATTTTGTCATTCTTCATCATCTACGAGCGGCAATTCAAGTTTATTATAAATTTTTCTTTATAAATTTACATTCTGTAATTTTATTAATTATAAAGTCCTTTCGTTCATACATACGGATACAAAGTTTTATCAAGCCTCATTATTACAATTCAATTATGAATGCGATTAACTATAAATTCTATCGTAAAACTTATTGTAATAAGATTCACTATTCAGTAATATTTGCATTGTATTATGTTATTAACTTTATTTCCTTTATATAGAAAATCTTAAATTTCGTTGAATTAGTAATAAGACTTGCAATTCAAAAGGAAACACGATCCACAAACTAATTCTAAATTCTTAATTTTAAACATTTTTAATACATTTTTGAACATTATTTATATGTTTAAATTTGAAAGTACCTGAAACTATTATGTTTTTGTAGGTAATACACAATTTAATATAAAAATAAATCAGAATCAGCATTAAATACATATGCACATTGTAGTGTCTAGGTACTTAATAAAATGAAAAGAATAAATTCATTTAAGAAATTTTAAAACAAAGCAAAGGAAAGTACGAACAGAAACATGTTTCTTTAAACAGAATTTCCGTGGCATAATTATATTTGTTATAAAATAAAATATCTTTATACGGAGTTGCAGATTATAAAATTACAGCTTGGAAAATGTATTATTGAATTAAATCTTTTCCATTACAAATGTATATTATATTTTGTTTTCTCCAACATTATTCTCATTTCTAAATTTAAAAAGTATTTTTAAAAAGGATTTATCAGATAATCTAATGAATTTATTATCTTGTATATTGTTTATTAATTTGAATTTCAATTATTGCATGATAAATTTTCTATATTTTACACAAATCTCGGTTAATTTTTTCATTCAATTACTTATTATTTAAAATATTCTCAGTTTTAGGTCAAATAGGAAAACAGTGATGTATATAGGAGATAAGTTACTATGGAATTGAACAAACTCTAGAGGGAAATCTAATTACGTGGCACGAAGTTCTCACGATAGCAACTATTAGGAGCAAAGTTTTTTTTTGCAAATCCTTAATTCGAAGCCTAGTTTTTGTCTGGGAAAATGAATTTGGGTTTCCGTATTACGAAAGAATTGCATGTGCGTATATGCAAAAGCAGCATCCTACATTTAGATTGACGTGAGCTGCTTTATTCGAATATGTTTAAAAAATAGACTACTTTCAATTATCAATTGAGGATAAATAAAGTTCCATTAGTTTACCAATAAATATGTAATAGTTTGTTACGACGTCTCATAAGAATTGAGCTGATTGCTCATTTATATCATAAATTATGCATAATATGCCTTTTAAAATAAATTCGATTAAAAATATTCGATAATAAGTCATTTTACTATTGTCTCGTAGTAAAAATAAATTACAAATGAAACTTGTGTATGTATTTTATCAGCCTGCACTAACTCCGTGCAAAATAACGGTAATAATTTTAAAAAATATTTCGACTAAGACATAATCGATAATAGATTTTATTCGTATTTCTAGTTTGAAAATAAAGTGAAAAAGCTTCTGCAACATAAGCCCTTAAATAACTTTCTTAATTAGTTTAAATAGCCTCACACTAGAAAGAAGTTATTTATTATAGAAGTATCGCTTTTCTCTGTAAATGTAAAAAGTATATAAAAAGCCGTATGAATAAATTATTCTTTTGACTAATATTGTATACGCAGAGTAATATATTACTTAGTAGTAAAAAAGAAAATCTAATAATTAATAAAAGTAGATAGCAGTAAATTAAATGGTTCATACTTTTAATCTAAGTATAATTATTCCAATTTTATATTTTTATTCTAGTGAATTATTTGTCATATTACAATAAAGTTATTTATTATATCTACTAAATTCCTTTGATTATATATATACATGTATATATATATATATATATATATATATATATATATATATATATATATATATATATATATATAAAAGAGTAAAACAAAAAGATAAAG
>JAPYYT010003184.1:0-13872 GCA_030522565.1 Ceratosolen corneri | reverse complement strand
CATTATATTTATCATTGCGTGCATTTTTCGACCGTTTGTTATTAAATTCAATAAATCTTTATTTGTTATTACGTTATCCGGATTACCTTAATTTTCTTTTTTATTTTATTCCCTGCTATCTCTCCCCTTCCACTATCTGAAATTTCACAATCGGGGTTATGCCCGAACAATTATCTATATGTTGAATATGAAAGATATTTGTATATTATTAAATTAGTTATATTAATATTGTATATTAATACAATTTAATAAATTCTATAATTTTTTAACTTATATTAATAAAACAATGTATAATAATATTAATTGTATATTAACTATATTAATAAATATGAATAATGCCCGTATTCATGAATCAATATTTAAACTGCTCTTAACCTTGAGTATTTTGTATTATGTAGTATTATGCAGCTTTTAACATTATATTTTATATAGTAATAATTTATAGTTATATTATTTAAATTTATAAAAGTTATATTATTATTTAATTATACTATTTAAAGATTTTATATTAAGACTTTTTAAATGAATATTATGTATCATTTGTTTGCTTTTACAAGATAAACATTTAATAGACAGAATGAAAAAGCGATTGAAATTTAAAATATATATCATAGATGTATTATTTTTTTGAAAAATTTTATTGTATTGTATAAGACAATTTGAATTTTGTTTTTTTTTTATATAATTATATTGCCTCATCTTAATAATACAATGTTTTAAATTGATTTTGATCATCATTGAAAATCTAAATGATTAAAATTTTCATAAAAATTTTAATATTTTTTTAGTTAATATAAATATATTTTGAAATTTATTAAGAATATTAGCTTTTTAATATATATAATATTTAGCACTATATTCAGTCTTCATTTTCTTATTTTTATAAATTTTTGTTCAATTTATTTTTTGATAGTAATTTAAGTGTAATCTACATAATATGTTGATATTTATAATTTCATGATAATTAATTCTTCACTTTTCAAACCAAAAAATTAATATATTCTATTACAAAAATGTGTATTAAATCAATTAAGCTGTATTGCTTTTATTAAAATATGTTTCTTGTTTCAATCAGAATATTTTTTTCGTGATTAAATAAATAAAAAGTTACTTAAATTAATATTGCATTAAATTATAAAGAAAATAATGAAAATAATGCTGAGTTGTACAACTCAGCAAATTAACCAAAATGGTTAATCGAAGAAGAAACATTTAAAGTGTATGTGAATAAAAAGCTGACGAATAAAATTGTATGTGTTATAAAGTATTAAATATAAACATTTAAAAAATATAGTATACATGTCGAATTTAAAATATATTAATGTAATCATAAAATTGAATACATGTATCATTCAAATTACAATTATATAGTCACTTCAAAAAGCAATACGATTTTAAAAATATTTAATATTAATAATAAATTATCTAATTATATATATTTAATTAATTAATATATATTTATTAATTAATATAAATACAAATATTTATTCAAATTGAAAATACGTCAATCATATAAAAATATATCATGACATTTAATTTCAATAATATAAATACAAAAATTTGTAAAAAATATGAAAAAAAAAATATTATTTTGTGTATAATAATGATACGTTTTATAAAATGTTAAATAACAGAATTATGTTACGATGAAATATTTGTTTATATAATACGTTTAACTAAACATATTTAATGCTCTTTCAATTCTTTCTTATTATTATGAATGATATAGTATATTGATAATTTAATTATTTAATTTTAATTGGCTCTGATTTTTGTAATATATAGTTTCTGTACGTAGTATAGTAGAATGTTTTAGTACAGTATAGTATATAGTACATAGTTTGTATAATTGAACTCAATAATTTAAAAATATTTTCCAAATTTTTAACTGACAGTCAAAAAAAAATATTAATTTTTTTAAATTTCAACAATATATTAAACGAAAAAATTTCAACGTAAAACTATTAAGTTATTTTTAAAAAATTTGGAAATATATTGTTTTTTAAATTACTGTATAGTTATGATTTATACATAACATTTGTTTATATATTTAAATAAATAAAATATATCCACTAGATATTTTTTAAATGATATTATTTTATACGTAATTATTTTATTAAATTAATAAATATTCTTCTGTTAATGCATATATTAAGTTTTTTAAAATAAATAATAATTAAGTATAAAAATTCTTTTAAAATTAAAAAATATTTCTAAAAAACTGAACAAATTAAAAATTTTATACAAACAACTAATTATATATAATAGGTAAAATAGTCTATTATGGCTCACTAATAAATTAAATTTTATTTGTATATTATTTTCATCTTTTGTTGAAATAATGTCACTATACTATAAATTATATTTGGTAAGTAATATTATTAACATTAATTAATTAATTCATGTAGAATATAATAAGTTTTTATAATAGAAATTAATTTAATTTAATAGAATTCAATTTTATTTAATTAACTATGAAAAATACAATATAAAATTTAGAACATTGTATACATTTTCAATACATTTTACATATGTTTTATGTCGTGATTAGAATCGTTTTAGAAATTAATCTGTTTTCTCTTTTGCCTTAAGATTAATGTATATAAAAAGAATAAAATAAGTAAAATTATTTAGTGATAAGATGATCACGACTTATATAAAATTTTATGTGTGATAATGTAATAATTGTTTGATAGAACGGCATTTTCATTGTGTAGATCGTATATACAAGCCAAAAAATAAAATGAAAACAATAGAAAGTTTTGTATGCGAGTGTTCGATTAAAGGTGACTAAAAAGAGATTGGAGTAAATATATAGTTATAGTAAAAGAAGTCGAAAGCAAGAGAAAGAAAAAATAAGTTGTGCGGCACGCCCCTGAAATGCGTGCGGCAAAACATCAATGGCGCCATGTGTCGCCTACAAAAGGTCGGTATCTACCTGGGTTCATTTCTCTTTCTCTGTAAAGCTGCTGCTATTTTCATTGAGAGGGACGACGACACAGGTTTAAGCTTAATATATCTAAAGGCAAAGCATGTTTGGACATTTGTAGTAAATAGAGTAACACCCAGTGATCTATGTTTCTGGCGGGGATGAAACGCGCCGCTTATTCTGTTTCGGTGCGTATAGGGTGGTCTAATAACTACTTTTCAATTACAGTACTCTCTTTTTCGCTCTTTTGTGATCTAGAACTCTATCACTTTAACGTAGATTGGTTTTGTCAACGAGATTTTGTACTGTCTTATTTTTTCACTTCTCTATTATTTTATGTATCTTCTCTTAATATTCAGTCTTATTATTTTCTAAAACACTCGAAAAATTATATGAAAGCTTAAAGTTAAAAAACCTAGATAATTTAAAATATTAAAGTATGATATTATTAACTTATTAAAAAATATATCATATTATATAAATATATTTAAATATATAAAATATATTTGTATTATATAATGTATTGAAAAAACAAACTATGCGAATAATTGTGAAGATCAAAAGTTATTAAAAGTGAGATTTCAGCTCATTGTATCAACAGCTGCCCAGCTGAATGCTTATATGTTAATGTCCCACAATTAAGTAGAGTTCAAAGGTGTCGGGTGAATTTATGCGGCGTCTACTAAAATGATATGAAAAAAGTTGATTATGTATTATATAATAATAAAGTATAATATTATATAATGTATGTATATTATAATAACATAATTTAATAATATATAATACATTATATCTAATGTAATAATTTATAATAATATAAAATACATAATAAAATAAAAATATTATTTTAGTATTAATAATTTTAGTTGAGAGTTAGGTTACATTCAACAAATCAAAAAATTTTAATATTTATAAATTAATATATATTAAAATATTAAAGTTCAAAAAAATTAAATTTCAAAACAAGTTGAACATATAATAGTTTAAATAGTGATTTTTATATATGATTTTTTAATATACAATTAAAAATATTAATTTAGGTAAATTTATATTAATTAAAATCTACTTTTATGAACGTTTAAGTCTCTGAACTTTTTTTTTAATTAATCTTTTTTTTAAATAATTTATACAAAAATTTCAATTTATTCATTTACAGTATTATTTAATTGAAATAAATGTATACGTATAAAGAATTATTGTAATAATAAAAGATACTAAATAAAAAGTTTATTTGATGTACATATTTCTTGTTTTAATGGACATTTTTGTAAAACATTAATTAAGTATAAATTTACGGTAAAATTGTTATTTATTCAAAAAATTGAGATTATTAAAATACAGAAAATTGATACTTCGTAACAATTTAGATTATTTAATTCTTTGTTTAATAAAATTTAAAATTATTTAACTATAACGAAATCTAAAACGAATATGTTTCTTTAAATGCCATAATTTGAATTTATTTTAGAGTTAATTTTATCACTAAAAAATTAATAATTGTAAAAAAATAGTTAAGAGATTGAAATTATCATGATTCAATCTTATCTATTTATATTTATTAACAAATAATCATGTACTCTGAATATATTTACTGAGGTTAAACATAAAACTATTTTTAATTTTTTTATTTAAATAATATTATTAAAATAGATTTTTTTTCATATACGTAATAATAATGAAGTTGTATTTTTGATTTATTATGAAATAATATCTATTATTGAAATAATATCTATTATTTCATAATTAGTATCATCAATCACATTAATAAATAGAGGTTGTACTAATTAATACTGCTAAAAGTATCGATTTATTTTAATTATTTAATTTCTAAACAAAATATGTTTAAATACTTTTAATACATTTCACTAAACGAATTATAAAAACCGATGAACAGAAATAGATTTTCATTGAAAAAATCTTGATTCCTCAAGATACCATATAAGATATGTTATAAGATACAAGATATATTATAAGATGTAAGATATATTATGAGATATAAGATATATTATAAGATATATTATGAGATATAAGATATATTATAAGATATATTATAAAATATAAGATATATTATAACATATAAGAAGTTTAAAAAATGATTATAAGCTTTATTGCAAGTGTATTAATTGATAAAACTAACTCTATTTGGGAAATCATAAGACCAAAACTTTTTGCTGCATTTTTGTACTTTTTTGTACTTCATTTTCGCATCTTTCAAAATATTTTTCATAAGCTTGACCACTTTTGAAAGAGCATGCTTAATCGGTTGAATGAACTCGACAGACGCATTTATCTTAATAAAATCACCAAGCATATGAGCTCACCATTTTCTGAAAAGATGTACGTTCAAGTCAAAAAAAATCGCATGAAGATAGATGGTTTATACCTGGATAAGACATAAAGTCTACAATTACTTTATTTTGACTTCGTGCTGAGCTCTCGGCTGCAGATCGCTTTGCGTATAATATGTTGCTGCAACAGAAAAAGATCACCCACGATGAGCAACGTTGAATTTATTACCCCCAGAATGAAGAAGAATGTTTCTGCTACCTGTCAGTCTGTCCCATCACTCTCCAATAGCGAAAAATGGTCCCTGGAATTTTGAAGTATACCGATTTCTAAGCTCTTTTTACAAAGATTAATTCTATTCTTTCTTAAATGTATACGTATTTAAATTTGTGTAAATTAAAATTGTAATGTTTTGATCGCTATTTCTTTCCGTTTTCCTCGCTTTGATGAAAGTTTATAATAATACATACGCGTGTGTAGTCGGTTTATAACATTACATTCTATCAGGTTATAATTAACCATCAGGAAAATATTTTCGTTAATTAAAAGTTTTGTTTTCATTATATTTTAGAAATAAGAACATTTTGTTTGAACATTTGTTTGAACGATATATTAAATTTACCTTATTAGGTAAATATATATACCCTTATATCATATTTTATATGAAATATATTTAAATTATAGACTTTATTAGTTAGCTATGTATATTTTAAAGAGCATGATGTAAAATCTATTATTTTTTTAGTAAATACAGTTTTCATAAATAAAAATTAAACAAAAATTTAATAATAAAATGATTTGCAAATTAAAATTTTTTTATAAATATCTTAACGGTGATTTTTGATCTATAATATTTCAGTAATTTTTATTCTTTTTAAAAAATTATACACAATTATAAAAATATATTAATAATTAAAAATTTTTATTTTTAATTATTATTTCTGAAATGAGATATTTAAAACGTTTTAAATTATAATTTTATTTATTAAAAAAGTTATAATTATATACTGAAATTATATTATTATTATTATTATGTGTAAATAAAAGTTTTTTAAATTTAATGAGTATTTTTATAATCTATGATACATAATAAATTTTTTTAATCTATGATACTATATAATAAATGAATATTTATTATAATATAAATAAAATATAAACCAATGTGTTCGAAAAAAGTACTTACATCGGAAATAAATTATTGAAATAGGAATTTTTAAAACTATAAGTAAATGTTTGTATTCAAATTTCTCATTTAACATAATAAAATTATATATGACTTTATTCTAATAAATGAAGAAATAATATACAATAATTGAATTAAGAAACTAATTTTAAATTGGATAGGGAGATTACGGAAAAGTAATATAGTAATGTTTAAGAGTAATTTTACCAAAAACATGTGTATAATTTACATTTTTTTTGTTTTATAGGAATAGAAAAACGAAATTGAACAAAGTAAAAACAAGTAAATAAGTTAATTTCTTTAAAAAGAAAAAAAAAATTTTTTTTTTAAATTTCATATTGTCACAATATAAAAACCTATTTTATTGATTTAAGTTAGTTGTTCATAACTATATTATACTTATACGTTTTAATTAACAATAATATATTAGTTTTTATTACTTATGTACATCATGAAGGTAGTTGAAAAAAATATTATAAAATGATCACTCTTGAGAAACAAAATAAATATGAACAATTATAATTATCAAAATTTGAAATTTATTATTATTAACATTTATATAAATAATATAAGTCGACATACTGAATATAAAGGATATAAAGACTATTTTATTAAACTGTTATATATCTGAAAAATATAAAATTTAAAAAAGATTCAAAAAATTCATTTGTAAGAACTATTTAATAACTTTCCTATTTTAACTATAAATACTTACAAATTTCTTTCCTGAAATCAGTCTTACGTCACAAGTTTAACATTATAATTGGTTAATTTTTAATATATTTTTTTATATATTATATATATTAATATATAATATATTAATTTATTATTTTTAAAATATCACACATTTTCAGTAATTAAGAAATTGTCATATATATTCTTAAATTGAAAAAAATATAAAGAAATCATAAAAGAAAACATCATATAAATGTACATCTTACAAAAAATATTATGTATTGAATGTTACTTAATGATGAAACCCATGGTTCGAATTTAATCATTTAATGCTGTTAAAATTTTTTGAAAGAAATATATAATTTTTTATAATTTTGTTATGATTGTAACGTCGAGTGTAAAGTAGACAATGCTCTTTGAAATAAATTAACGAAAAATTTATTAATGCCTTATATTTAATAATTAATTTAATATCGGTTACAATTAGAAATTTGGGTATTTGGTATGCATCGCAAATTTTGACTTATCTCTGAATTCTTAAACTTGCGATTTTCACTTGTGATCTAGAAAATTTTATTAACATTGTACGAAATATAAATAGTAAAAAAGTAATATTGTTATTCGGAATTGAAATTAAGTGTACAAATTTACAGTAGTTTCTTTTATTTATTTCAAGTAAATTGTGAATAATTTTAAAATTAAAGTTAATAATTACTTAATACCTTTACATAAATAATAAATATATCATTGCCACATATAAAATGCAAGAACCACATATAAGTAATATATATCAATTAAATAAAGTATTTCATTCAAATCAATTGGATATTGAAAAAACAATAGATACAACTTTCTTTTTTTCTATAGGTATATAATATATATATAAATAGAAATTCGTTTAATAATATGGAATTGGTAACAAAAGTAGTTACTATTACAATATTTAAACCGATTTTTTTAAAAATATTTTTATCTATATTTTAAAATATTGAATATAAAGATATTATAAATAAAATATTGATTATTTAAATAATATTGATAACAAAAGCAGTTACAATTACAACATTTAAATCAGTTTTTTTCTAATATTTTCATTTATATTTTAAAACATTATATATAAAAATATTATAATTAAAATATTAATTATTTAAAATATGATTTTCAATATAAAAAATTTGTTTCAATTTTGATTATAAAAACTAAATAAAAACAAACACTTCAAACATTTTCAGGAATATTCTAAAAATAGGCCCAAAATATTTCAATGCCAATGTACACTATATAACCCTGTATAAATATAAGGAGGATTGCCTATTAATTATATTTATTAAAAAGTTAATTCAATAGCTTCTGTTTTTTTATTGGTAAAAGAAATTTCTTCTTTTGTGTTCGGAGACCTATGAAATAGTAATATAAGTTAATCTATAAAACTAATTATCTCTTTCTATCATTTTATGTATTAAATTTATATATCGTTTAACAAATACATATTCAATTATAACATTATAATCAGATAAATAAGAGTTTGATTCAATTGTATCTTTTTTATGCATTTAAATAATTGAAGATATTTTTAAATGATTAGATGCAATTTTTAAAAACTTTTGAAATGTTTCATTTATTTAGTCAAAAACAAGTTCTCTAAATTTCTCTTACTCTTTTTTCTTATAGCAGAAAATAGAGAATTCTTAAAAACGAAAAACAAAGGTATAAAAGTGAAAAAGATGGGATACCCATTTCCTAAGATTCTCGCGTGCTTTCGGGGACTACGCGATTTAAAATAAAAAATGGGCGGCGCGTTGGAAGTTCACGGAAGGTTCTGATGTAAGTAATGTTCTCCCTGCCCTCTTTCTTCCATTCTCAATCTCTTTTTTCTATTAGGTTGAGGTGGTCAGAATTTTCGTATGGCCCTTAGCATTCTCAAAGAAGATAGAGGAGGAGGCTCCTTATTCCGAGTGGGAGGAGAAGAGAAAAAAAGCGGAAGATAAAATTAGAGAACAATTCTAGTATACTGGAAGTATTCAATATTAACAGATTTTTGCATATATAAAGATTTTGACAAAGTCCATAACAGATTTTAGTTCTCTTGTTTTTCAGACTAATGTTATCATTAATCAATAAATATTTGCTTGTTTTATAATTCATTTTATAAATATAAAATAAGGGTAAATATATTTATTGATATTTTTGATTACACCAAAAACTTGGAATTCATCCCCTTTCGTCTGATATGGATTATATTCTCTAACAAAATGGTATTTGCGTTCGGGCGTAATATATAATTAGATAAATAAATTGTATTATCTTTTTAAAATTCTTTAATTATTTGATTCAAAGTATTAATCTCAGTTTTAAATAATTTTAATATAGAATATGTATAATTTTTTTAAAACTTCTTAATAATTAAAGAATTGTGTTTATAATTTATTTCTAATAATCACAATAAATTATATATTCGAAAATATTAGTATTTTTTAATACATTTTGCATTTATTTTTTCTCACCATTTATTAGATATAATATACAGTATAATAAATGTATATATGCTATTTATAAATTAATAATAACTTGAACATTTTCTTGAGACCTACATTTGGATCAAAATTTATCGTAGGTATTAAGAAGATGTAGTAATATCCAACCAAAATCAGTAGGTTCATATCACATATTCTTGCCAATTTGTATATATTTTTTAAATATTAATTCACATATGTAAATATAGAAATATTTTATGACAATTTCTAATTATTATTTATGATGTACGGATTAACAAAGATGTTTTTAAATAAATATTTTATATTTATTTAAAAATCTGTTACAATTGAATTAATTTAGCCAGTACGAAATTATATATTCTTAGCCTTTGTGTATGTTAAATATGATGGCCGCTTTTGTCTAATTATAAACTAATTTTATTCTAGATTATTTTATAATTTTATAAATATTAATTTATTCTAATTCGCGCTTACACTAAATGTATTGAATAAAATACGTACATAAACTAAAAATTTTAAATTTATTTTAATACTTTTTAATTTTCTGTTTTATATTTATTTATAAAAATCTTAAACTATATTTTGTACAAAAAGCAAGATAAAATATATATTAATTAGAATCGATAATGTTAATTATTTCTTACAAATTAATAAATTTATAGTTTTTTAATAATATGTTTGACATAGTTTAGTTATAAGCTTGAATATTGGTGATATTTAATAGATTCTGGTAGGTTATATAAACATTTATAATTAAAATAAATTAAATTACTTAAAATAAGTTAATAATTTTCATTTTTCTAAATGACATTTACTAAAATATTTTAATTTTGGTCATTAGAAGTATTATAATATTATAAGATCATTTTTTATAATCATTTTTATAAAGAATGTTAAATGGTTTAAAATTAATTTTAAATTATTTTACTGTAATTGTGTATTATTCTTGTTATAAATTAAAACATTACTGGAATTTAGTACATAATTATTATTTATAGTAAAATTTTATTTTTAAAATAAATTGTCGTAATTCTAATTTATATTTAAAATTTTTTTAAAAGATTTAAATATTTTCTTTAATAAAAATATTACTTTTATAAACAAATTTAGATAATAATAATTTTAATATATAGCAGAGAAATTGAAATGAACTACAAATACTTTCAATTTATAATTCAATTTTATAGTTATTTTTATAATATTGTTTTCTAAAATAAAGAAATAAATTCTGACGTTTTCATAAATCATTTTAATTTGATCTAGTAAAAAACGATAAATTTTTATGCCAGTTAAAAAAAATCATTAAACCCGTATTATTTTTGTTGTAAGTTAAATAAACTGATATAAATTTTGTCATGTTGTAATGTATTCGAATAGACTTGTGAATATATGTATACAAATTATTAGAAGCAGATATATCTCAGACTATAGTACTTTTTAACTTGGGTGGTCCATTCGTTGCAGAGGTCTGTATCGAAATTGTAAACCTGCGCCATCTCGTATGATTGAGAGTAGTTATTTCTACCCCACACTACTCGCTTCAGTAACTATTTTATTTTACTTAAAATTACTTTTCATTAGTTTTGCTCTAATATTTTATTATTTTATTATTTTATTTTAAAAGGATTTTTAAATGTAAATACGTAAATATGTACGTATATCAACTTACATATATGCATACTCGTGCATTTTTTATACACAATACCAAATTGTATATAATTAAAAGAATTAATCTATTGATTAGGCATCTTTTACGTACACCAGCTACTCTGATCTTTGTAAATAACAATTAAACACATATTTAAAAATAATTACCATTCACGCATTATTTTATATTTTTCACAGAGATTCTATACAATGGTGGAACAATTTTAAAATCATTAGAGAATTTAAAATTTTTTGTCATTTAATATTTTGAAAAATTATTTCATTAAAAATGATTATCAAATCTATTACTTTGATTTCTATGACTTTAAATTCGTTGATAAGTTATTCAAATAGCTTTTATATTCGTTAATTAGTATTTATTTAGGAAATCTAAATTATTCTATATTTGTATAAAGTTAAAAAAAAAAATTTATAAAATTATCTATGAATGAGCAGTTATATGAAACTATTATTATATATTACATATTAATATTCACACTTAATCTTTCTATATATAAGAAATGGGAAAAACCAACAATGTTTTATTAATGTATATTAATAAATTAATGTATACTAATAAAAAGATTAACAATTTCAGAAGTAAAATAAAATAATTAAGTATCACTGATAATATTTGTACAATTTAAGAAGAGATTTTCAAAAAAAATTTTTTTTATTTTTATGTTATGTGATAATAAGAAAAGAAAGATATAAGAGAATAGAAAATAAAAGAGAAATAATAAGAGAAAATATTGATTTTTACATATAACTGTTTACAAGCATTTAAATATATGATTATAATTATTGTTTTATTATTATTATCAATAAAATATCAATAAAATAAATAATCAATAAAATAAAATATCAATAAAATTTGAAAAAAAATTATAATTTTTTTAATTATAATTAGTTTATAAAAGAATTAATAAATAAATTTCAGAAAAATTTTTGAGGCTAAAAAGGCATAAGTATAGATACAAAGTTGTTGCAAAATATATAATTTAGTAATGCATGTAAAATTATTTTTTTTATTCAAAATTATATATTTTTACGTATTATATACCGAGACTTTGATATATAGTATATTTTCTACTACATTATATCGTTTATAATAAAATTAGATATAAATATGTAATTTAATTAATACTTAAATTTAGGTAATTTCTCTGAAAAATCAAGATTTCTATAAATTTTAATATACAGACCAGTATATATATATTAAAATAAAATGTTTATCCTTAGTGATAATGATAATTCACAAATATAATTGTATACGTTCACATATTTAAAATATGATGCCTCAACTTCTGTATATGAATTTGAGGTTCTAGTTTACTTCTTTTTTATAAATTACATATCCATATACAAGTGTATGTATGTATGAAATTAATTTATTTAATCTGATTTATGTACTTAAATAATTATTTAATATTACTATAATATACTTAAGTGATTAAATTATTTTTAGCTAAAATAAGAAATGCAAATCTATTAATAATTCTATTGGATAATTTTTTTACTTAAAATTATTATTGTAGATTATAAATAATAGTATACATTTTATATTTCTATGAAAAAAAAAGAAATTAAAAAAACTGATATCCTTGTATTTGAAAAATAGAGTGATTTTCTAATAGATGTATATAACAAATCTAAGAGAATATAGAACGGTCTCCATGGGAACGTAATATTAATTTACTGACAATAGTAATAGAACAACGAAGAATAGGCAAGAAAAGTGTTGATATTTTAAAATCTTTGATGAGTTTTAATGCTTTTTATGTATTTTTTCAAACGCTTTTCAAACTATTCTGTTAATTAAGCGTTGAAATATTTGTGAGAAATTAAACTATTTGAAAATAGTTATTATAGTATTATTGTTATTTATCTCATAAGGTTATCTGCCTTTTAAATTATGTGAAATAATTTTTTAAAAGCAATATAGTTTTGAATATATTATACTTATCTAAATATCAGTTATTATATTGCAGAAATAAAAGAATTTTCATTAAAAGCTCATAGGTAAGCTTATAGAAAATTGTTATTAATTAATAAATCTGATATTATTTATTTTATTAATTTTGTTTGATTATTTGAATAAGAACTGAAAATTAAAACTTACACATGTAATTAGAAATAAATAATTTATTTATAAATTATATTACAGTTTATTACATATTATATAATGGTCTAATTAATTGGTGATGCAAATTTGATATTGTCCATTATAAATCTACTGTATGCTATATAATATTTAATCTTAAATAAATAAGAATGCATGACTAGAGGTAATTTTTCTGATCCTTTATAATTTTATTTATTTATAATTATATTTATAATAAATATTTATTATATAAAACTATAAATATAATGCTGTTTTAATAAAGAATTACAAATCTTGAACTATCTTAACATTCAGATATGAATTGAATACCGCGATAGCTTTACGTGAATTTACAAATATGTTGAGTTCCGTGAGTTTAATTAAAAGTTGCTTATTTCGGCGCGGACGCAATATTCAGGCGTAAATTGAATCTTACGACGCTTGGAGTGATATCAAGTTTTATGAATTGTATGTCTTTGAAGTCTACAGTATGTATGTCTACTGTATGCTACAGTATTACTCAGGCGTAAATTGAATCTCAACAAGCATGGAC
>JAPYYT010003183.1:0-25410 GCA_030522565.1 Ceratosolen corneri | reverse complement strand
AATATTGTAGCAAGAGTCATATTCAAAAGTAAATAGGTATTATTTAGTGACTACTCGAGATTCTGTCGGAATCGCGAACAATGTCATAAAATGTAATTAGTCTTAAAATGATAAATATTTTATTTACAATCAAGTGTATTATAGTTAGATAAATTTTTTTAAATATCACGTTTAAGTATCACGTTATACTGTTCAAATTAAGAAATAGGTTTTACAATTCACTGAAGTAGATGATTAAAAAATACCTGGAAAATGAAACTCGTACATTAGAATTTATTACATTAATCAATGAATTTGATATGCGAAATACACTGTGTAAAAATAAGGCTATATATAATTATAATTAATTCATATTAAACTTCATTTGTTCAAAAGTATAGCCCATGATCTAAGAATTATAAAAAAGTCTGTAATTTTTTCATAAAATGTTTAAAATTCTATAAAGACACTTATATTGTAGTAAGCAAAAACAAATGCATAAAAAACTCATCATCATATAATTTTCTTAAGCCATGTATTTAAAAAAAAATAGAAAATTGTGCACGATAGCTTTGAATTCTACAATAATGGTATAGTTTGAAACCAAGATATAATTACGAAGAATATACGAATAGAGCTAATTATTAAAAATTTAGTTGATACGCATAATAGCAAATTTGCATTAATTTTCCTTGAGCATGCGCCGATTGTATGTGTAAAAAATATATTGAAAGAGAAATTTCAGTATACAGTTGATGTATATTATTGTAACAACTATTGTATCCTTATAATGAAGACTAAGATTACAAATATTTTAAAGAAACAGAATTTAAATTTTCAAAATCAAAAGATTGATGGTGATTACTATTTAAGGATATTTCTAATTATTTATAAAATTATATAATTAAATAATAATTTTTAAATGTAACAATATATAATAGTTTTAAATATTTTTTATATCAAGTAAACTTTAAATATGAAATATTACAATTTATTAGCAAACATATTTTTTATGTTATTTTATTAAAAAAGCTAATGTATTATATATTATTTTATTTTTTAAAAAGTATAGTTATTTATGTTTTATTATAATTGTTATTTTCATGTTTCATTTTATTATATTATCTAATTAAAATAAACTATCTAATATGCACTAAAGTCAGTACATCAAAATATAAATATAAATTATTACTGATAGGATGAAAATATTTGAAAGATTTAGGAATTGCGAGTAATATATTTTAGGATACAATTATGCGATAGGCCCATGCCGTTTTCTTTTACGATTACTTGGTGCTTGGCCTGATTTTCATTATCGGAGTAGTTGGAGATCATTTGTATGTATTCTACCAGCAATGACCACCATGCTATTGTTTTGTATCATCTCGCAATCAGTGAAAATATTTCTATCTTGGAAAAATTTTAATCTAATTATAGAAATTCTAATCAACTGTCATATCCCAACGTTCATTGCAACAACGAAAATTTTTAGCATTTGGTATAACAGATATGGTAAACACCATTTTTTCTAATAAAATACTCTAATAAAATAAATTTTTTATGTATTTTTATTCATATATTTTTTATTTTCACATATAGAGAAGTTATGTGTGTCTGTGCGTGTGTGTTAGTTTGAAAGTGAGTTCTGAAATTAACATCATTTTTGTAATTCAGTTTTAAAGGATTTATTGCATCAAATTATTCAAGATTGGAAGATAGCACATTCCGAGCAAGAATTAATTATAATGTGGAAGAATGCTAGGATCAGCAGAATTTTATCCATGGGATGTATTTTTATGACTCAAGCAATACTTTTATGTCAGTGTATTGTCGGTGTTTTTAATATTATGTCATATATTTCAAATATGAACCCTAATGATACTATGTCAAAGCCTTTGTATATGGCGGGTTCATTTCCTTACAATGTTCAAATATTTCCAAATTATGAATTATCTATATTAGGTCAAATATTTTCTAATATATTTGCGTCAACTTCATTTTCCTCAGCCGATTCTTTTTTCATTGTACTTATGTATCATTTTATTGGTCAATTGGCGCTTCTTAAATTAGCACTATTCAAATTACCAAATAAAATTGAAAATGCAGAAGATAAAAAAAAGTTTTTTGATAAATTTTCTTTACTGCACAGGAGACATAATCAACTATGCAGGTAATACAAATTAAATTAACTTTTTATATAAAATATATAAATATAAAATAAATCATAATAATATTAAGAATTAGGAATATTAACCATTATTAATATAAATAACTTATTACTGAATATAAATTAAAAAAATTTTATTTTATTTCTATATTATATAACTGAAAAAATCAGTCAATTGTTTTATAAACTAAAAAATTTCTTTCTTAGTAATAAATTATTATGTTTGAATATATATAATTTTTAATGTGTAATAATTTTATGATTAAATATACATAAGTATATATGCTTATACAGCTATTAAAATAATATATAATAAATTTAAAATAAATTCTAATCAATAATTAATTAGAATAGATGCAGGATCTGTCAATCCACTTAAAAAAGATTGAATTTAAAAATAACAGTTATTAATTTATAATGATAATATATTAAAAAATATAAAAATTTAATTTATAAACGAAGCTTATTTTTCAAGTCTAAACTTATTTTAAAAATGTATTTTTCAATTTATTAAAAATTTTGAATTTCATTTACACCATAATAATTTCTATATATATTTTTTTATATATACGATATTTTTATATAAATAAATAATATTGTTTATCATTTCTAATTTTATTATTAATTAACAGTTTTAATCTAAACATTGATTAATAGTGTTAAGCTTAAATTATTTTTAATTATTATATTTTTTAAACTAAAAAATATTTATTTAAATATTTTTGTTAGCCTTTAGTTTTTAATTTACTTTTAATTTAAAACAAGATTAAATAAAATTAATTCGAAATTTTATGTATAGATTTTCAATGTCCATAGAAAAGGCTTTTAATATGATGTTTCTTATACAAATGGTACCTTGTTTTTTTGTTCTATGCATACTGCCTTATAAACTTATCGAGGCAAGTTTATATGTAATCTGTTTTTCTATTTTTATTATTCAATTGAATTATACTATGACAATAACTTAATCTATTTTTAAATATTTAATATTTTATTTTAGATAAGTAGCGATGATAATATTTCTATTATGGAATTAATTTTTGTTGTATATTTTTTTCTACTGTTTATATTTACTAACTTTTTATATTGCTACATTGCGGAAATACTACACCAAAAGGTATATCTAATTACATAAACATTTGAACTACATTTATAAAGAATAAGATTTACTTATATATAACTTAATTTTAAATTCCATCGAAAAGAATGATTTAATTTATAATTTATAAACTATTGATATCTCTATATAATATTTTAGAGCATAGAATTAAGTTATGCAGTTTATAATTGTAATTGGACTATATTACCGCCTGAAGAAGCAAGACTTTTAATTTTCATTCTATTGCGAACACAAATTCCGTTTGAAATCACTGTAGGAAAATTTGCTACTTTTTCTCTACAATTGTATTGCCAAGTACGTACGTAAAATAACAATTATTTATAGTATTAAAATTATATGGATAAAATAGCTCTATGAGTTTGTTATTATTACATTCAACCATTTATCGATCACAGAACTAACATAAATGAATAAAACAATTTATTTTATAGATTTTAAAAACATCCGCTGGTTACTTATCAATGTTGCTTGCTGTGAGAGATAGAATGAATCATTAAATTTCAGTAAAATGATCAATTATAAAAATAGTTATTAAATTACTATAAAATAACTTCCATGAAACATAAAGTATAGGTATTTTACACATTTTTACTTTACTTGACATGTTTTAAAAATTTGTGTTGGAAAAATATTTTTTATTTATTTCTTTATAATAAATAATTTCCTTTTTTCCTTACATTCATCATATGAAAATATATATATATAATCAATTATACAAAATGGTTATTCAGTTCAACTTAACCTTCATATATGTATCTTCAACCTAGGTAGATCTAAAGCAGATCAAGATTTGACATCAAAGGAAAGCTTATTCATATTTATAAAATAAATAAGTTTTTAATGATTTATAATGACAAATTAAATATTTAATCAAATCTTAAAGACGGTGAAGAATTATAATGTTTATTAAATTATAAATCATATTTTGTTAAATTATGGGATGCTCATTGTTACAGAAGTTATAGAATATTTTTCGATTTATAAAAATTGTGTGATTAGTATTTTTCAAAACTAAAGTAATATAAAAATAGATTAAAAAGGTGTATTTGAAATATTATTATTAATAGTTGTAAATGAAAAAAATATATCAAAAGAGTAAGGGAAAAATAATAAATTTTAAAGAAAATTTCTTTTTAGACCGTAAAAGATAAATAAATGAATAATTAATTCTCATCAATTTTCCAATACCATTCTTAAAAATATAAGCAAATAAAATATAAAATTATTTTATTTATAAATATTTATTTAATACATATTTATTATATATGCGTCTGTATATGTTTTATGTGAAACATTAAAATTTGATTACAGATTTATTTTATTTTTATAATCATATAAAGTAAAGAGCAGAATAAACAACATCATTAAAATACTGATAAAATGTATTTATTGGAATTTTGAAATTGACTGTATAGAAAATGGTTTAAAATATTCAAATATTAAAATCTAAGAATTATTTATAATTAATAATCTGTTTTTAATATATTATATAGTATCTTGCACCACTTGAAAAATAGATGAAATATTTATGTTTATAGCGGGAAATAAATAGTACTGTTTAATTTGGGTTGAAAAAAATATATATCTACATATATTATGTATACATAATAAATGATTACAATTTAAAATATATAATAATGAATTTTTTCTGCTGAAACACGAATAATCTTAAAGTATTTTATCTAAACATTATTCGATCGTATTTATTTTATTCAGTATTTCCAACATATTTTACTTCCTACTTTTCATTTTCTTATCTGTCAGTAGAAAAATATATGGATTTTAATTATAATTTAAAATCTGTTTCCTTATAGTTAACTACAAATTCATATAAAATTGCTTTAAAATCATAAAATAAATAAAAGACATGAAAAATTTTTATGCATATGATAACTTTTAGTTATGCCATTTAATTTTTACTACTGATTATAATTGTAAATTACATCAAATTTCGAGTTAACATATTTTTTCTTAGTTTTTTTATTTTTTAATATAAAATACACTTTAATTAAAGAGAATTTTATTCTCTGTATCTATAACTTATAATAAGAATTATTTTACATATAAAATATTAATTTTAATAGTAATATTTTAACAGTAGTACTTAATAATAGTAAAACAATAATGAAAAATTTTTAATATAAAAAATAACAATTAACAGAAGTAATCAAATTATTCCTCATGCCTATTTTTCTGTGTTTAATTCTTGACTTTATAAAGTCAATATTTTTAAGGATATTTATTGTTTATTAAGAAATTATGAACATCTCTTATTATTTACATTACTCAATTAAAAAATGATACAAAGAACTGATAATAGTTTCACATATACAAGACGATTTATGTTTTACATTTATATTAAATGTAGAAGATAAATATGAATATGTATAATAAACTTTTATTATTAATTAATTCATGTAGTATATATATTAAATAACATAAAATAAAACCTTTAATATCTTTATTTGAAATTAATAAAAAAAATTAGGTTTTAATTACATAATATTAATATTACTATGAACAATTATCATGACACAATATATTTATATATACACTTTATAGAAATGCTATATTTATTCAATAACAAAAGCTATTATTATAACTCTAGATATTAAAAAAGGTGGCATGCACACTATATTTTTCGAATGCTTTTTATGATTACATTTCATTTATTGTTTTACATTTAGTAATTGTTACTAAAATTAAATATCAGTTAAAAGATCCATAATGAACTGTAAATTCACCGAAGAGGCGAGCTACGCCTTATGATATAATCATGTACTTTTATTAATGGAATATAAGTATCCAGAATGGAGGGGGGTTCTATCCTTAGAAATCGTTAGTTTGTTTCGAAACATTAGCTGCGTATTTCCGATGTACAATAAAATAGGTATGTAGTTAATCAAACAATTAAAATATTTTCTTAAAAAGTTTGATTATTTATCAATTATGAAAAATTATATGAAAGTTGACACATCTACATATACTAATTTATAAAATATTTAACTATTATAATTCAGTTATAATTAAATTAAATTTTTTATTTTAAATTAATCAAATGGAACTATAAATTATACGTTAAAAATACAAATAAATTAACAATTTTCTTAATTGTATAAAGACTTGTTTTGAGAATGAAGTTTTCTGTAAAAAACAAAAAAATGTTCGTAAATAAAAAATACCGAAATTGTTAAAATTCTTTAAAATTTTGCAAAAACACATTTTTTAATTAGTCAAATATTAAAAAAAATTGCTTATTATTAATGAAAATGCTGAAATCGAATATAGGTTTCGATATTGCTGTCGGTCCATGTAGAGCATTTTTACGTTTTCTTGGTGCATGGCCTGATCCTGTAGTACCAGATAATCTATTCTCTTTGTGCCGTGTTATTACGGTATCTTTGATAATGTTTTTATTTGCTAATATTGCTCAAACTATTATGGTTTTAAAAGTATGGGGTGACTTGAACGCTGTCATAGAAATTTTAACAACCGCTGATATGCCTATTTTTGTTGCTCTAATGAAGTTTCTAGCTGCTTGGTACTATAGAAAAGGTACGTGAAATATTATATTAGATCAACTATTTATTTCTTAAGAAAAGTAAATGAATGTATGGATATAGAAATATACTTGCAGAATTATAAAACATTAATAATTCCAATAATTCATCAAATAATTCATTATAAACAATAAAGACTATTTATTATGCTGTATTATACATAGCCTTCACATGGTATAAATAATATTTTGTTTTTAATTAAAATGATCTGTAGTTTTATTTTATTAATACAACTTCTTACTATTTGAAATGCTAGAAATAAAAGTTTAAAAGAAAGTGATTCTATTTGTTTAAAATTAATTCAGTAAATGATTTTAATAAGACATTTTAAAATTTCTTTATTAATCTGGAATTCTGTCCAATATATGAAATTTATAATTTTGAATAATATATTTCAAACATGGTATTTTAAATAAAAATCGTACGTTATTGGAAGTATTGAAAGAAATTTTAATTTAATTCTAATTTTAAACAAAAATAAATAGTAATCATTTACATTTAATTATTTTATGATAATATTAGGATAATATTTTATGATATTATTATAACATAACATAGTATGTGGAAAAGTAGTTTTTAAGATACATAAACAATTATAAGTATTATACTTTATTGTAAAATACATTTATACTAAACTAGCATAATAAAATATACTAAACTAGAATAATAAAATGAAATTTGTATTATCATTTGACTAAAATATACAGATGATTCTAACTGAAACTATTAAAATTATATATTAAATATTTATCTAGATCATAAAAATTTAATCTATTGAATATATTAAAATATAAAAGAAAAGATTGGGTATTAATTTCTTTAAGTGATAGATTTTAATTTTTATATTCACCAAAGAATGACTAATTTTTCAACAAACAAGTTGACTGGCTATGTAAATGTTTTATTAATCGTTCCACAATATGCATTGCTTTCAATTATTTTATATGCATAAGTATATTTTAAAGTATTAGGAATTATTAAGTTATATAATTAGAAAGATTATTTTAATACAGTTTGGATTTTATTAATGTTTAAAACTTTTTGTTTATTTTTAAAAGTAATTGTTAAAGTTTATTACAGATTTGTTGTAATATTTCTTATTTAAAAAAATTAAAATTAATGATATAGAATATATGTTAATATAGCAGAAGTGTGTTACATTGGTAATTTAAAAGTAACTTAACTGTAGATAAGATAACTGTAGATATCACTTAATGCAATTTAGAAAAACGAAAGGAAACTTAAAAGATTTAAAAGAAAAAGAGAAAACAATGAAACAGGTTTGATGGAAATTAAAATAAAAGAATGCAATATCATTATTAGATTAATGTTTTATTTTATTATTTGTTTATATATAATGGAAATTAGATTAATGTTTTATTATATTATTTCTTTATATATAATGGAAATTAGATTAATGTTTTATTTTATTATCGTTTATATATAATGGAAATTATATTAATGATTTATTTTATTATCGTTTATATATAATGGAAATTAGATTAATGTTTCATTTTATTATCAAACAAAGAGTTATAAAAATAAGATTGTATCGAACATCTTCAATGGAAAATTAGAAATTGGAAAAATTAGAATATTACATTAAAAAAAAAATAAAATTTAGGAAAAAGAAAGAAAAATATATTAACATAGAAGTAATTTAGCAAATAAACTTCATTAAAAAGAAATAAGAGAACGTATATACAAATAAATAAGGGTAGAGATAAAAGTTAATTTCATTAATTGTATAAAAACTATTAGTTGGAAATATAATTATACAAAAAATCGATACATTTAGAAATGAAAAAACAAATTATGGTTAGAATGTAACTTAAAGATGAGTTATCTTGAAGAAAATTAATTGGTGAGAGAATGAGAGAGAAAGGTAAAAATAGTAATTTGTGAAAAAATTTAAACATATTTTATAATACAATAATAATACAAAAAATTAATTAGATTACGTAAGAAATAATATGAAAATTATCTAATAATTAATTAAATGTAAATATGTGTTAATATAATAAATAATGAAAGTTTAGTTAATAGAGAGAATAGAATATTATTTTAATTCATAGCATTACTATTTACAGTATTATAATAAAATTAAATACTGTATAAAAGAAAAATTATTTTTATAAAATGATGTTAAAATATGAGTAAACTAAAACATGTTAATACAAAAATTATAATTGAGGTAGGAATTATAAAATCAAAATATATTACCATAACTATGGATGAAAAAGAATTTATAAGAGATAGATTTATATGTTAATCTATTTATATAAACCATGCATGAGCCTATATACAGAAGATAATGAAAAAAGTGATAAAAAACAAAGTCATTTAATTAATAAGGCTATTAAAAAATCTAAAGCAAATAGAAAAACTAAATATGTTTTAATGAACAGGATTTAGACAATACGATTGTAAATAGATCATGAAATAAATTTTGAAGCCAAAGTAAAACAAAGTATGATGAAAAATAAAAGGCGCAGTTTGGTATAATATAGAATGGCAAATAAAAAAAAGCATAAAAAGAAGATTAAATTAAAAGTTGATGTAAAATAATATATAAAAATAGACATAAATTTAAAAATAAAAGTATAAGAATAAAATATAAGTATTATAAAAGAAAATAATGAAGTATAATTATGAAATCGGAGAAAAAGTATATTAGAAGTGCCATAAAAAGATAAGCAAATAATATTAGAGAAACTTATCTTACATAGAAGAAACTTAATATAAGATTTATGATAAAATAAATAAATTAAACTTCAAAAGTAATAGAATAATACAAAAATATATGTAGATCAATCATATAGTAATAAATATAAATAATAGGTATACAACATTTTGAATATAGTTAGGATTAAAATATATGTTCTACTTGATGATCTTGAATATATATTTTCAATATCTATAAGATTAATTTAAAAAGAATAGATAAAGAAAGAAATTCCAAAGTGTTAAAAAAATACTTAATAAAAAAAGTAAGTTTGTATAATTATAATTGTAATTTACACAATACTTTTATTCCATTAGACATAAAAATAGATACAAATTAAAATTTTATTTTTTATACCTGTGTTTTATATTTTTCCTGTTTACATTAAAATTATAGATTAAAATTTTATATCGAAGTTTATAATTTATTTTTCTATGAAAAATATTGGTTGAATAATTAATGAATCAACTATTATTAAAACAAATTTATGCACAGAAAACGTATTTCTCTTATTTTATTAGAATTCTAATAATTTAATTTATTATTATTATTAAAAAATCAAGTCCTAAAAGAATTAGTTAAAACAATGTTGGATGATTGGCAACGTCAATATTCTAAACAAGATTTTGAAGAAATGTGGCAACACGCTCAATTTAGCCGAAAATTTTCGATAGTTTGCATAGGCTTGGCTCAAGGAACTATAACCGTTCAATTCATCATGGAGGTAGTATTCGATATTAATAATAAGAGTCAGACCGAGAGACCTCTATATATGACCTCATATTTTCCTTACGATACACAAAGCAGCCCAAATTACGAAATAACTTGGATAGCTCAGTGTTGTTCTAATATATTTGCTGCTAGTGCATTTTCGTCCGTAGATGCATTTTTTGTGGTTTTAGTTTTACATTTATGTGGCCAATTAGCAATATTGAAGAGATCCTTGATAGGACTAACAAATGACTCACAACACGTATCGATCAAGATAGAATTCACAAGAAGACTTGCAAACATCGTAGAGAGACATGAATTTTTGAACAGGTTTATATTCTAAAATATTATAAAAATGTATAAGAAAGAAATATAATTATATATTTACATTTGTTTTAATTAAATGTTGATAAATATATTGAATTATTTTTATAAAGGTTTGCAAAAACTATTGAAGACTCTTTCAATATGATGTTCTTAGCACAAATGATTGCATCATCTTTTTCTTTATGTTTACAAGGATATCAACTAGTTATGGTAGGTTAATTTTATAGCTTGTATTATTTTTTGTTACATTTTTTAATAAAGCTTGGCATTTCTCTTATATTAATATTCCGTTATTTATAAAATATCTATAATTATTATGACACTTTGACTTGCAGTATTTTAATAATAATAACTATTATCAAAAGAATCAAGATTATTCTACTCCTTTTTGTGTACTATATCGGAATTTTATAAAATATATCTTTTTAAGTATTATTTTATACATAATAATTAGAATGTTAATTCTTAATTAAAATAATAAAGTGGTAGCAAATTATATATTGACTAACTTACTGGAATAATTCAAATATATTCTGTAAATAATTTTCAAAAAATAATATGGTTTTGTAATATTTTGTAGATAATAACTAGTAATGAAGATAAGGTTCCGCTCTTGCGGTTACTACATATGATTTATTTTGTGTGCTGTTTTTCATTCAGTTTATTTGCATACTGCTATGTTGCAGAACAGCTTAATTATGAAGTAAGTAAATTAACATTTATAATATGTATTTAAAAATATACGAAAAAATATGGGGGTTAAGATTCACGAAAAAAAGGTTTTAATACAGGTGTATTTGAAATTTTGTTTCAAATCGTAGTACTAAATTTAAAACAATTTAACATCTACAAAAAAGAAAAATCGTATGTGCAATTGTATAAATATTTATATAATAAATATAATAATATATATTACTGATAACATATTATTTTATTCATATTTTTTAACTCAAATATAAATTTTAATAAAATTTTTAACTTAAATTTCAATTATTTAATAAATTATAATATTCCATTATTTGTTTTATTATATTTTCAATTATATTTTCAATTTTATATTAATGAAATTAATATTTATATTAAATAAATGAAATTTATATATATATATATATATATATAATAGCATAAAATAATATTTTATAAACAAATAGTTGCTTATAAATTTTATTCAGAAATGAAGCATTTTTTATTTAATAAAATTTGAATTCCTTTGTAATATACAACTTACGGTGACTTATTACTTAATATTAGTTGCGATAGTAATGAGATTACTCGACACAAGACACAATTGAATAAGAGGTTATAGCGTTTACAAGGATAACAAGTCGCATATTACTCAGTATTATTAGAAATCAGCACTATAAACTATACTTTATTGTTTATATCATTCCATTCCAATAAATTTTTTAATTAATTTTGGAAGATAATACTCCGTATCTTACATAAATTATTGAGTAGATTAAATTACTAAATTTTCTAATATAATGTTAAAATGAATTTAAAAAATATTGCAAAAATATTTTCATTGAAATAGTGTGTTTTAAAACGTTATATAGAGTACAGAAATTTCTTATGCAGCTTATAAAAGTGATTGGTACAATTTATGTCCTAAAGAAACAAAATTGTTGGTTTTACTAATGCATCGAGCGCGGAAACCTCTTGAAATTACAGCTGGAAAATTTTGTGTATTTTCACTAGAATTGTATTGTAGCGTAAGTTCAATTTACAATATTAAGTTTAAATATTATACAAAATAATTTTAATTTTAAATAACTTTGATCTAATTAAAATACAATTTTTTTGTTTTTTATGACAATTTTATGTAAGAAATTTGATTGATTTATTGTATCTGTCAAAATAGATTGTTTTAAAAATATTCTAATAATTTATAGTAAACGACTAATCATGCATTTGCTCTTTACATTTTATATATCTTGTATTTTATATGTACCTTATACATAGCAATTATACCATCGATAATTTTAATTTATTTTATTGGCTTTCAATAACAACTACTCTGGAACTTAATTGAACTTAAATTATAATTATATTAAAACTATACATGTTATTCATAAATGTTCATGTTTCTATAGACACTTATATTTTTAATATAGATTTCAATTTCATTATTAGAATAAAAATTTAATTATTTTAAAAAAACTATAAGTAATTCTTAATTTTATAAATATATCTTAAAAATACATTAGTTTATATTTTATGTATATATTTATTAAATAAATATACTATTTAAATCAAATTACAGATTCTCAAAACATCTGGAGGATATTTGTCAATGCTTTTAGCTGTAAGAAATCGACTTCTACCGGCTGTATAATATTATAGTTTTATAATAATTGTCTAAAATATTCACATTTATCAAAATTATAATTTTTTCAATAAATGTTTGTTGAAATTTATAATTTTTCAATGTTTAAAAGTTTTCTGTAAAATTAAACTGGATTTAATGGTACTTTATTAATTAGTGGTATTATATTTTATTACTTGGTTATTCGTATATTTTATATTAACAATAAATTATAAATCTTTTTTGTATTAGTACTTAGTATGTCAATAGAAATTTTGAAATATAGTTAATTTTAAACATTTAAAAAATTGGTTCAATAATTTCTTTTATTAGACTAAAATTGACATTTGCATGTACGGTATGTAAACAACTGATATACAATATAATGCATCAATGTTTTATAAATTTTTACAATGAAACTTCAATTGAAATGAAGAATGATTTCGTAAAGTACAATCCATAGTCGTAGTATTAAAAATAATTTTTTTTATTAAAATATGAAATATGTCTATAATTCTGAATTGATTATTTTGTAAATTAAATCGTTTATAGTTATGATTTGAATATTACGCAAGAAGTCATTTTGGAATCTGAATCTGAAGAATTAGCAAAAGTGTGCATTGTTCCTAAATTATTTTTTATAATAATAACATTATATTAATCAATCATTACATTTATTTTAATTTAATATATGAATGCATCAAAATTTACAGCTTTGAGACATACAATATGGATTTTTAATGAGTAATGAAGAACATACAATGTAGATATTTTTATTATACTACATGCATAGATTTTTAATCTAATAATAAGAAAATAATTCATAGTATTTATTGAAATGCAATGGATTTCAATTAAATTAAAAATTTGTCTAGTTTTATTATTTTTACCACCTTATCTAAGTTAATTTTACTTTTCATTAATTATTTCCAAAATTAATTAACATTCGAAATAATTAATATTGTATAAGTATTATATACATTTAATTTGTAGAAGCCTAAAATTTATGTATTTTTTATTTTATAAAAATATATAATAAATAAAGAAATTAGTAATTGTATATATTTTATTATTTTTCAAAACTATTCTTTGTTATAATTTTTCTAAGATAAAAATAATGTAATGATATTAACAGATATTTCAGTATTGCTTTACTATTAATTCTGTCCTTTATTTTTTTTGGATCTGAATTTCAAGATATTACATTTTCGTATATTTAGAAATAAAAGATATATATTCAAGATTTCATAAAATTTATTATAGAATCAAGTTATATCTTATAGCGACTAATTACAAACAATCAGTAAATATGTATAATTTATAAATACAGAACTCTCATCAATAAAAAATCATCTATTGTAATGATAGGGAAATTTTATAATATGGAACTTGATAAGCAGTGCCTTCTATTTTTATTTTTCAATGAGGAATAAAAGGGTATGTATTTTATAAAGTATTTTAAATGTATCTTTTTTACGATTATAATGAAATATAAATTCTATTTTAAAATTTAAATCTTTTAATAATTTGGCATTATTAACGTATTTATAAACTTTTATTTTTATAATAAATTAATTATTAAAATTATGTATATTATTTATAGTTGTGTATAATATTAAAAATTATAAAGTTATGTGTTAAAATTGGTATTGATATGGTAATTAGAGTAAATCATAAATTCCTAATATTTCGTGAAAAATGGTCTGAATTACAATAGAAAAAATAATAGCTAACACGATGTTACTTTTTCATACCATGCTTTTATAATAATCTATTTTTTTAACATTCTGCAAATGATTAGGTAGGGTGAGATATTGGGTAGTTTAAATTATTATCCAAATATCATTCAGTTATCCATATTTTAACAGTATCAAATATATCAGTTATTATCGCATTGTTGAAACTCATCAGCTTTTCGTATCATTTAAATTTACATTTAAGTCTACATTTAAATAACTGAAATTGATATCATTATTCATTTAATTATAATAATTAAATAAAATTTAATGTAAAGTAATACTTGCTTCCTACTTAAAATATACATTATCTTTGATAAATAGAAATAACTTTTTTATGTATGAAACTATTCAAATATATTAGCAATTTTATTAAGTAAACTTATATTTTTTCTAGTTAATAAATTTTATTAATAATAAATAATATTAATAATAAATAATAAATAATATTAATAATAAAAATAATTAATAATAAATAATAAGTTAATAAATTAAAGTTACTTTTTTATAAATTTTATTCCAATGTAAAATATATCAAAGTATTATTATTAATATTAATATTATATTACTATTAATATAACTTGATTCGTTATTAAATTGATATATTTAATAAATAGTATTTGATTTTTACAAATTAAATTTTTGTTCTTAATTTTCAATGCTAACTATAAATTTGTGCGAAATTTTAGAAGAATGAAAATGTTTGTTTTTCTATTTGTGCCAAATTAATGATATATCAATATCTCATTCAATAAAATACTTCTAAATAAATAGATTGATAAAAAAAACTTTTTCATAAATTTATAACTAAATCATTAAATTTCATAAAAATAAAATTAAAAAATTTAAAAGAAATTTAATCTATCTAAAAAGCCATCATTTTTTTATTAAAAATCAAACATTAGTAGTATTCTTCCGTATTTGCAGATATATATTCTTGTTTCATTAATTTTTTACTACATATGTACTATATCTGTTTATTTTTGTTTGTAGTATTTATGCACTAAATTTTATATTGTATTTGTAGAAGATAAAGTATACACGTATTTTATTTTACTTTTCTAGTTGTCAAATTAGTAATTTTAATAATTCTTTTAAAAAACAATATATATGAAATATATAAGAAGAAATAATAGTAAAATTAAGTAAAATACATAATATTTATTTACTTAGGTAGATATTTATCTATAATTAGCATACACATCGGGACAATCTAGCTTTAAATATTTTCAGAAAATATTTTCAACTTTTTGTTTTAGACGATGCTTTTAGTTCTTTCATACACACAAAAACTCTTTGCAAATATTTATCTTTTTCTACCATGAATCAAAAATTTTTTCTTTTGATCAATACTTAAATTGAGGTGTAAAAAATTTAAATATATTGTAGATAATAATTAAACAAATTTACGTGTACAGAGTATTAAAATTAAGGTCACAAAGTAAATTAATAAAAAATAAATGAACAAGAAAAGAGTTTAAAAAATAAAAAATAAAGAAAGAAATAAAAATATCGATAATATAAAAAAAATTATATAAATAAAATTAAAAAAAAAAAATTTTTATAAATTATTCAGTTAATTATGATAAATGATAAATTTTTATAATTTGATGCATCTAACAATTACAAGATATTTTTTAAAAATATTTACTTCTTTCTAATCAAATATAGTTTATAATCAAATAATATTAAATAGATAGAAATTTTGTTATATAAAAACAGCAAAAATTTTGAATTTGTTACTAATGAAACCATTCATTAAAACATAAAATTTGAAATTACTTTTTATTTCATCAACTGGAATTAATGAAGGGTTACACTCATAAATATCATTAAAAATTTTATTTGCACTTTCAACATTATGTATTTATCTCTGACACTTTATAATTTAAAATTTTAATTTTATAACTAATATGAACTTTATACTTTTTTTACGAAATATTATTTTCAGTTTTAATCAATTTAAAAAAAATTTTTTTTTATCTAAAATGACAAATTTTTACATTTATTTTAAAAAATATTATTCTATCATATAATTGTGCACAGAAATGTAGATAATTATAGATTTAATATGGATTAGTTTTGTATTATATTTATAGGTATGAAACCGCGGAAAATTTTATTCATTGGTATATATCCGTTATTAGTGAACTTATTTTCAATTAAATAATTATTAAATGTTTTATTGCCTACCTATGTGGAATTATATTAATCATGGAAGTAGTTGTAATTATTACTGATTACCGTAAAATGATAACAGAGTATATATTCATATATTCAATTCTTTATATTTTCAAGCAAAAATATTCTATTTAGTTTTCACAGTTTGATATACTATTTATATGAATTTATTCATATAAATTATATTCAAAAATGAAAAAAATCCTTATAGAATTGTTTCTTTTCTATAATTCTATAATTTCATTAAAACTGTATTAATTTTTCAAATCTAATTGATTTAATTTTTTTTCATTCATAGTATGTGGAAATACGATATCTTTATTCCCTTGTTTCTTTCAAATTACGTATGCGCACAGAAAACCACGTTTGCGGCTATTATTATTAATTCACAATAGGTAGTGGTTTATCATACAGGAATATACGTCATTTATGATTTGTATATACATATAAACATCTTAGTTAGTTGGATTTTCAATTTACGTAAAGAAAATTACATTATATACTGAATATAATGGAAAAGTCACAAGGTATAATTATTTATATAATTATTCAATAAGTTATTACTTTTTTGGGCAATATTGTAATTTCATGAAATATGATTTTAACTCTATAATTTATACATTATGCCACAAATATTATAGAAAGATTACTTTTTTGATATAAAAAATAGATTTAGTGATATATTTCTAACTAGAATTTATGTGTTTTTATATGCTATATTAGGTTTCGAAATGTGTGTTAGTGTAACTCGAGCATTAATGATCGGCCTCGGAATTTGGCCTGGAACTAAAGATGTCCACTGGTATTTGCGCTGCCGTTTTCTCATATCGATCTTCATAATGGTATTTTTTATTAATATTCCACAGACCAGAATGATGTTTCATGTTTGGGATAACTTCCAAGTACTTATGGAGATTCTAACGTCATCTAATTTGCTGACAATACTCGCTTGTGTTAGGCTATTTGGACTCTGGTATTACAAAGAAGGTAGATTCCAAGGCTAAATCATGAATCACTTTGTAAAAATTAATATTTCGCTTGTTATTGAAAATTTAAGGATAAAGTATGAATTTTCATTATTTAAACAATTATACCTTTCTAATATATAAATTGTTAATGTGTCAATTTATTTATGTAATGATATTGTTTCCTTTATACTTATTAGTAAAGTAAATTGTATGTAATTTGGAATCAATTATCTTCTTTTCTTTTTTTATAGTACTAAAAAATTAAAATAGAATATAATTATTTATGACATTATTATAAAATATTTAAATTTAATTAAATACCTAAGTATTGTATTGATAAACTAATATTATGTTATTATATTTAAAATGATTCACTATTGCTTGCATAATAAAGTGTTCAATGTATGCTATACCATTTATTTATCCAAATTCTAGTGAACGAGCAGCAAATTTAATTATAAAGAATATAACAAATTACAAAATAAAAACATAATTAAAAATTCAAATTATTATTTTTTTATTACTGATTATAATATATTACATAAATTAAATATTAATAATTACGCAAACTTATTAATTTATGAAATTTATGGTGTATCGTGTTCATATTAGAATTGATATATTATTTTAAACTGTATAATAAATATATATCTTATCAACTTATTTAAATTTTATATAAAATATTAAATATAATAATAAAACAAAAAATTTTCATGAAAATTTTTCATATATTTCTGAGTCAGACATATCGAATTATTAATATTGAGCGAAAATTTGTATTAATGCTTATTACGTAGTAATTATTAATTACACATTTATTTAATTTAAATCTCAAATTTCAATTTATTTACAATAATGAATTATATGTTTAAAGATTTGAATTATTTGGTCATTAAAATCGCCGAAGATTGGAGAGAAAATGGAAAAGAAAAGCAACGCATCATGTGGACAAATGTTAAGTTCAGCAGAGGAATTATTCTAGGTTGTGTTATTTTAAGTAACGGAACAGTTGTTGCTTATGCAATTGAAAGAATTCTAGTGTTAGACTTCAGCCCATCGGTTTTGGATTATATGGATAATGAATCGTCAACTAGACATATGTTTTATCTTTCCAAATTTTTCTTCGAAACTAAGGAGAGTCCGATTTTCGAAATATGTTGGATTTTTCAATTGATAGGAAGTATACTAGGAGCTAATACATTTTCATCCTTTGATGGGTTTTTTATTTTTTCCATATTACACTTGTGTGGCCAAATAGCAAATTTACAAATGGATTTTAAAGATGTAGTTAATCAAAGTCGAAAAACAAAACAAAGATTTGCAGAGTCGCTGGGTTTAATCGTCAAAAGACATAATCAATTGAATCGGTAATAATTTATCTTGTTTAAAATAATGTAAATCTATTAAATTTTAGTAGTATAATCTTAATGAAGTTATTAAAATAATAATACTTCAAATAAAAGTATCAATTATGATTTAGTATACGATATTTAATTATTAGCAATCGAATATTAATTTAATCGAATATTAGTTTAAATGGATGATTAAAAAATTTAATTCAAGGGCTTAATAACTTAACTATTGTATAAGAAATATTAATAAATGTGGTTCGTAAAATCAATACGTTTTTATACAAAGAAATTATTTAATTAAAATGTTTAATTTAAAAATGTTTAGTTTTTGTTAAAGCAATATTAATTTCATTGTAGATTTATGAATTGCATAGAAGACAATTTTAACAAAGTTCTTCTTATTCAAATTGTTGGTTTTTCTATAAGTGTTTGCCTACAAGGTTATCACATAGTATTGGTAAGTAACAATGACTTTTTACTTTCATAGTAAGTTAATTTAATTATTTTTAGATAATCACAGAAACGCATGATAAAAACTTGGCTGCTATAATTTATTTAATATCATATACCTTTGGAAATATAACTAGAATTTTCCTTTATTGTTTTGTTATCGAAAAACTACGAGATGAGGTGAAATATTATTTTTAAAATATTAAGTGTTACAATGAGTCAAAAACCTTAAAAATACAATATATTTATAATTTTTAAATTACTAGAGTACAAGTATCTTCTACATTATTTATGACTTAAATTGGTACGATTTAAAACCACATGAATCAAGAATGTTAATAAATATAATGCATCATGCAAAATTTCCGCCGAGAATAACTGCAGGAAAATTTTCTGACTTTTCACTCGAATATTTTACAACAGTTAGTAATTATATTCATCTATTATTTATAATATTGTTTGCACTATTGAATCTTTTAATTTTGATATTTATTTTATAATACTACGCAGGTAATGAAAACTTCGTTAGGATATTTATCGATGATACTCGTTATCCATGAAAAATTTGCAGTAGAACATTAAAATTGATTATATATACAATTTTTAATTTAATTCTTTGTACAGAGTGATTAATAAATATATTATTGTTTTAATAAAATACATAAAATACCTATGAGTTTTAATATATTTATTTATTTAAATTAGTACTATTATGAAATATTTATATTTATAATAAACAAAATTTGCTTAAACTAAAAAAATTTTAAAACATAATAAAAATAAATATAAAAATTATTAAAAATATATAAAAATTTAAGTAAATACTCGGATAAGTGATTCTATAATATTGTTATATTATAAATAGTGATTTGTCAATAATTAAATCTGTTTATAATTTCATATTTCTTAACTAATTTCATTTAATATTTAATAATATCTTATTAATAATTGTTTTATATAAATATTTTTATTTTAATGATTAATATCAATATGATTATATTCACTATGACATAATAATCTTATCTGTTCATTTCACGAGTTAAAGATTAAAGAATTAAAAGGTCGGATTTATTGTAGTAAAAATTTCAATTTGATCTCATTGATTTATTCTTTCAAGAATTGTTTTTTTTTTTTATAAATCATATTTTGTAATGATTTACCGAATAAATATCTGACACTAGTACGCATTTATTACATATTTCTTTATAGTGTAAAGAAAACTAAAGTAACTAAAGAAAACTAAATTGTATAATTTACTCAAAATAATAATGTAAATATTATATTTTTATTCAATAACCACATTTATCTGTTTATAACCAAGTTCAAGATTATTTATAAGTAATTTTATAAGTAATAAATTTATTTTTTTAAGTAATAAGTATTTTTAAAATAAATTTCTAAAATATTTTTTAATTACATATAATATATAAAAAATTTTAATATATTAACCAATTGGTAGCTTGTTACAAAGGTTATAGTATAAGAATGAAAGTTGAAAGATGATGGAAGCTTATATTTAGAAACGAATATATAACTTTAAGTTTTGTTATTATTTATTATATTTTTTGATTAAATTTCTAGAAGTTTGTGATTAACATTTACACAGGGAAAATTGACATTATAAATTAGTAGCGCTTACAAGTATCGTGGAGTTTCGAATGATCGTCGACAATCAAATTATTTTTATGTTTTTAATTAAATAAATTGAAATTAAAAAAATTTATTCCATTCATTTTATACTACATGTTTTATATAATATTAATGATAATTATCCATATACTTTATAATTGACAATTTTATTATATAATAATAATCCGTAGTTTTTCAAAATTATAAAATAAAATTTTAACTATGATTAAAATAACCTAAATTTGAATCCGAGTTCGTTATTAGAAATTATGTATATATCAAAATCCAATTGAATATCTAATTAATTTTTATTCTTTTTTATACATTTTTTATTTGATTTTATATATTTATACATAGCCTGAATATTGATGAATATATATAATTAGTTAACTAAAATCAATGATATTCGTATAGAATAATGAAATTTCAAAACCATAACGACATTAGTAAAACAAAAATAAGATAATTATTTGATATATTAGATATTTAAACAAATAAGGTATAAATATATAATTTTTTATATTACAAATAATAAAAATAGTATTTACCGAGTATTTATAAGGAAAATATCATTTAACTGAATAAAAAAATGTAGCTTGAAAAAATGTTATTATAAATCAATAACAACCTGAGTATATTAACCATAACAAATATCAGTATTAAAAGCAAAAGTATGTTTGGTCTGTTAAATCAAGTTTGAAAACTTATTGTTTGAATTTTATTGATATTCGAAGCCAAATTACGTAAGTGGCCTGTACGTAAATAAATCTGTCTCATTATATAATATATAATATTTTATAATACTATATACAATTTTATATAATAAATTATATAATAATTGAGTGTTTAATACTTATGTATAAATATATTCCATTAGTTCAGTGAACAACTCACAATTATAAGATACAATTAATACAATGCCATTATTCATTTTAAATGAGTCTAATATTGGATATACTTGTTCTTATATATTATATGGAATATAAAAGTCAAAGTTGTTTAGGAAAAAAAATTTTAAGCTATTATTATACTACTGAAAATTGTATTTTATTGATTATTTTCACAATCATATGATAAGAAAGAAAAGTATGTATTGATAGTTAAGATTTTAACACCATATTATAAAGTTTATGAACAGAAATTCTAACAATACTAATTTTTGTTGTGAATTTTCTAGCATTCTCTAGATTCTGAAAATTAAGATCATTAAATAATTCTCACAAAATATTTGATTAAATTAGTAAACATATTAAATTTTAAAATAAATATGTTTAAATATATCATTATAATAATAATTTAATAATAATTAGAAATATAATAAATTTGTTTTAAAAATTTTGAATTAAAATATATGTTATGTGCATAAATTATTGTTACAAACGAGTTTCCCTAATTCATCTTAATTTTGGAAAATTACAATAGACTAAAAATATATGACTATAGAGTTAGTTATATTCAATAAGTCACAATGAAATATTTATATTGAAAATTTATATGAAAGTCTTCTATTCGTAGGATTATTATCTGTATGAGACTTCTACATGAGAAAGTTGTGCGCTCGTTATTCAATATGGTCGGTATAATAAAGCCAGGGTTTATACAATTTTATATTAAAAAATATTTTCGTAAAAATGGTAATTCATTCCAACGGTACACTTCGAATATAAGAATAAAAACATAATACCCACATGAACTACTTTAATAATTGATATTTTAATTATAAAATTTATAGTTTTAACATGGAGTTACAAAAAAATTATTATGCACGTCATTTAGCACAATTATTCGATTCGGCAGTATAATGTGTGGTAATAGTATATTATATATATATATAATATATAAATATAATATATATAAATATAATATATATAATTTTACTTAATAAATAATTATTCTTATATGTAACAATATATTAAAACAAAATAATTTGAATAATTATTTGTTATTGAAAACATTCATTACTTTTTTATAAACATTTAATTATACATTGTAAATAAATTTATATAAACCTCAATAAATTTTATAAATAAAAATTTAGGGAATTTCGTATTTTTTGCAATTATTTATAAAAACTGATGAAGAAATTTGTTTGAAATATTATCTGTAATTGATCTACATGTAATTTAAATTGGTGCAATATATCAACAGTTAATATAAACGTACTAATTCTTTTGAAAAATATTATATTTATTCTCTTCGTTAATTCGCTCAAACATGTATCATATTATTTTCTTTACAATAAAAATTTTGTTTCAGAGCGTTAAAACTTCAACCATACAAAACCAAATAGTAAAGTAATTAGGTTCATACTAACATGGTAATAATTAAATATTCTGTACTAGACGTAAGATAAACATACTACTAATTGAAATATTTATTTATATTTATAATAACTAAGATTAATATTTAATATTAAGGAAACAAATAATCAAAAAATTAATAATGTATAATAAATGAAATTTAACTGTTAAAAGTTTTGCAATTATTCAAACTTTTTTTATAAAAAATAACTTAAATTATCTTCCTCGGTCAGTTTTTCTACTTTGTACTTGTATTCAATTTTGCCTTATGTATATAGTTTGGCTACTGGGAAAACCAATTTCAAGAATTATCAAGTTATACAACAATACAGCTATATAAGCTTAGAAGTTAAGCTTTCAAGCTAATCAAGCTTTAAATAATTGAATCAAATATTTTGTCAGAATTATTTAATGATCTTACTTTTCGGACTCTAGAGAATGCTAGAAAATTCACAACAAAAATTAGTATTGTTAGAATTTCTGTTCACAAACTTTATAATATTGTGTTAAAATATTTACTATCAATACATATTTTACTTTCTTCTCTAAAAAATATCGATAAAATAACTTGTAATAAAGAGAATGTTTTAACTTAGTTCGTTTAATATTGCACTCATATTTTTATATAAATAACTCAATTAAGATTTACATAAATTTTTAACAAATGAAGCTAGACTTCTTGGAAAATTGTTTCGCTTTACAGAATTTTATATAACATTATCTAAATCAAGAAAATTTCTTTTATAATATATTATACTTTAATACTAACCATTTAATAAAAAATGAAAAGTAAAACCTAATATAATTTTACTAATATTTATAAAATTATTTCCACTGTTGTAAATGGCAGTATTTATTTAAATTATTGATATAGATAAATATTTTTATTATTTTAATATTGAATAAATTGCATTAATAATTAGAATAATAGACTTGTATAGCTTTATATTTTTTATATAGCTTATATAGTTTTATATTTTTATATAAAAACATTGTTTAATTTTTTATGCAGTTATTGTTGTTATTATAATTTTATATAAAATTGATACGGGTTAATACTAAATTTTTTTAATTTTTGGTGCTTTATTAATTATAAAAACGGTTAGAGATTTAAAATTTTATAATACAAATAACATTTATAAATTTTTGGCATGATCCGTTTCTTATATATTTCAAATGTTTTAAAAAAACAGTTTTATTTTTTTTTTATTAATTATATACTATTTTTTTAGTTTAAAAATTTAAACTAATTGATTAAACATTAGAATTGATAGAAAATACCTAGGATTTTCCCAGAGTATTCTTTCGATTACTATACTTGTTTTATTGCTTATATTTAAGGACAACTGACCTGATTAACTGTTATTCTGCACACTCTTTTCTTTTTTACACTTCGGAAAATGTTTTCTACACTTGAAAGTTGAGCCGTAGTGACTTAGCACCAATCTCTTCAAATCCATTAGATAACGTCCCTAGGTATGTACGTACTGAATAGTATGTTTTTCGATTATCTTTTTTCTATAAATAAATTGTACATAGTGAAAATTGTGAACAAATTATTTATAAATTCTCTTGCTTTGCTTAAACATCATCGTACAGCTTGAAAGGTCAAATGCCTCCCCACGCTATCACGCATCTTATATAAATTATACAATATTCTAAAATAACATGACTTATAAATTAATACTTAATTTCAATTGTTTTTAAATGAGACACCTATATTATAAAATATATTCTATTTCTAAAATTACTATTCAAAAAATATAAATTTATTACGATTTTGTAAGAGTACTTACCAAAATAAAAACATATTACTCGATAAATATAATTACTCTTTATTAGGGATTAAATAATATATTGAAATGGACAGTCGAAAGTTTAACAATCTTAAATAATGTAT
>JAPYYT010003181.1:0-13884 GCA_030522565.1 Ceratosolen corneri | reverse complement strand
AAAGGCACATATGAATTATGATTTAAACGCAAATATTAATAATACAACGAATTTTAATTTATAGTTCAATCTGTTAATTAGTAAATCAGTGTTAAAAATCCATATTGATAAAATAATAATCTGGATATACAGCAATGTATACAAGTAATTTAGCTTAAAAGCAATTGTATAATTAATCTAAAATAAAGACAGATAATGTAACATAAATTAAATGTAGTTATAAATTTCGCTGTACTGATAGTTTCGCGTCTTTATATTAAATTTACAGAATGAATCGTGCGATTGCTTTTCATTTGGGTACTGAGAGTAAATGCTTCTAATATGAATCGTATCATTAATACAAAAAATGATATATATTATATTGTAAATTATAAAATTTATTTGCATATATATATAGTGAATAATTAAAGAGGATGCTTTTAAGCTTACTAGAAGAATTAAAATAAATTTTTTAATTACTCAAATGAAGCAACTTCTATATAATTTTTTTATACTTTTCTACTGGACAAATTAAAATATACTAATAATTGTCTGTAATTCTCTGTAATATCGCAAACTTGTAACATCAATGTAACAGAAATGGATGGCAAAACTTTTACATAATGCAAAATGGCATTTTAATCAAACTCTATAATTACGAAAGGACCGTATTAATGAATGAAGAAACTGACTAGTCGCCCTTTATCTTTGGAGCTCAACTATTAAGAAGAATCATCGTTGGAAAACAGACTTGAAGAAAGCGCAAGATGCATGCCCACGTAAGCGTCATTCGTGGCAACAAAATCGTGGCCTCACTGATTACACGCTGATAAGACGATGCTGGTGAGCTTCGGCGTTGGAAACAGAGGACGGAGAAACGGGAGTAGCACCACGGAACTTTCGTTCTTCAATTGTTCGTTGAAATCTGAACGTTGATAATGCTCGACATGTACTTTTGGCTGCCACGAGAAAAATTATTCTCACAAATTTACTTTATGATTTTCATGTAATTTGATCCTTGATCTAGGGCAAGCACGCTAACTATTTAGAATTATTAAACAAAGAACGGAGTTTGATTATTCAGCAAAAAATTATTTAAGTTGCTTTAATTAAAATGTTTGGCTGCAATGAGAGTTAAAATTTGAAATTAATAAAATATTTGTATATATTCGAAACCTTTAAAATATTCTTGTTTCCATTAAAATTTTAGTACAAAAATTTGTTAGGGGAAAAATACTTTTAAATAGCTTTAAAATGTATATGTTGATATAAATGTAATATTGATATAAATGTTTATTTCTGAGAATATTTATGAAATATGTGAATACAAAAATTACAAGCAGAAAGAATTTATTGAAAAGTATTATGTATTTTATCTCTTTAATAACTGTAAAATACGTGAACATATAAAGTAACTTAACCCTGAAACAATTTAAGCAATTTAATTTTATAAATAAGTCAAAATAATATAAAATTGTGGAAAGCAATTGGATAAAAAATGTTGAATTAATAATGGAGGTATGTTGGTAAAGGAAATTGAGAGCAAGAGCCACTTTAAGACAAAAATAAGAAACTAGCTTAGACTGTAGAAAAGACTTACGTAACTGTTCCGTCAAACTTCCTAAGTAGCTACATTTGGTTAGTGAACGTGAAGGAAATGTTAAAAGCTTCTATAAAATGGATTGAGTAACAATGGCTCATTGTGTGCAGCGATGCAGTGCAACTGTGTGCGTAATTATAACCGGCTGAAGTGTTGAATCGTAGGCGAAAATCGGCTTCTTTAGCTAAAAGACAGTCATTAGGATAATGTCATTAATCCGTGCTCGATTGTGTACGATTGTTCTATTAAACAAAATATAAATATCGAACATAGACATTTAGCATTTTTTCTGAAATTATAACTAATATGTCCACGATGAAATTGAAAATTAAACAGCTCGATATAGTTCGTTATTTAGTAGACGCTTTTCAGTGGAAGTCATTTATATAAAATTCATATGATGATTTATATAAATACTATAAAATATAATTTGAATAATAATAAAAACGGAGAATAATTTTATAAAATAAAATATACTTTAGAATACAGTTCGTTAATTATATTTATTTATTAGCATATCTATATAATAAATAAATGTTATAATTACATTATTCTAAAAGTAGTATCGATTAAAAATTTATAAAATAGTGATTTTCATATTTCTTATGCATTAATTAATAATTTCTACAGGAAGTTAAAGCAATGTAATTTATTTTCATATATAATGTATAATAATATATTTATTACTGAATAAGATATTTTTTATAAAATTTATTTGTTGAATAAATACTTCTATCATATTTTTATATAAAAGAACGGTTTAATTAACAAATTATGTAATAATAATTTTTGTTAGAGTAGTATATAAAAACTTTCCTTTTCTGAATTAAATCATGAATAAAATATATAAATTCAAAATATCCCACACAATGAAAAATATAATGAAAATGAAGATGTTTAATTAAATTATAATGTAAATTTTTGCATAAAGTAAAGTATAATTTTATTAGTACTGTATTATTCAATACTACAACATTCTAATATAATAATAGAAAAAATGGTTGTTAATGTCAGATTATTACAAATTTTAAGCATATATAGCATGTGTAGCATATATAACATTGATCACAACTCAATTACAGCATTCGGAATTCACGTATTATTACATAAAATGCGAATGATATCTCAGTTAATTTCGTAAATATTATTCGAAAATTAGTGCAAAAAACAAAGGCGGAGTAACAGAATAAGAAAGAGAAACAAGTACAATTTAGCGATTTATAAATCTAAATGAATCAACGGCAGCAAAATTCACTTCTACTTATACATTCATTGCTTTATATTAGGCCCTACGATTACTTTTGAATCGCATATTTTTCAATAAATAAATTATTTTTGATAGAATAAAAACAGATAGATTGCCATTAGAATTCATAGTTGATAGAAATCGCACTCCTATAATTTATGTAGATTTGTTATACCCACTTGTATTTGAATATTATAACACTATTCTCTTGATATAAATAAAGATGCTTATCTTAAATATATGAGTTATTTTATTTATTGTACAATAAATATTATTTTATATATAACTTATAATATCCATATAAAATCATTAAAAATTTAATAATATATAACAAATATGATTTTGTTCCTTTGAATAATTATAATTTGTTATAAAATAATATATTATTTTCTAATGAGAATTTATTTGTCATAATAAACAGTCTAAAATGATACGCAATACCAAATATTTTTAACAAAAAATAAAATTTGTTTTATAAACAAAATTAAAAAATCATTGAAAATACAAGTAATCAAATATTACTTTCTTACAACTATTCCTACATCTATTCTTTGAAATTCAATATTCAATTCAGATATAATAAAGAATACTCTTTAAATTTAGTATATTTAGTTAATATGTCAGTTTATATTTTATACATAACCATAAAAAGTAGTAAAAATAATTGATTGAAAGAACAGCAGTAGTAGTTAAAGTAAAAGTCATTGGTATCGTGATTTACTGGGTGTAGATTCGTGGCCTGAAGCAGGAAAACTATTCCTAAGTAAAATTATTAAGTTACAGAAGATGAGCGGGAAAAAAGTGGAAACGTGCCCCTTTAAATGACGCGGATGTACTTTCAATACATGCAAATACAGGTATATATACAAATCAGCCTTTATGGGAATTTGAGATTTGACGGTTTTACATATGTATATTTATATTATTTATATATATTTATAAGTGGCGTTGTTATAAATAAAATGAATCGAATATTTATTAAACGAATCAAGGATCTTCTAATTATTTTACTGTATAGAAAATATGTCCATTTACCTGTGTGCGCGATATTATTCATGAAAGAAAATTCAGTTGTTGAACCAAATTATTTCGTTCTATTGGATGTGTTATGTGAACGTAATTCTAAGAGAAAATCATTATTTTATTAATACTTTAATTGTATTTATATTATAACTCCATTTTATGTTAGTATACTATACAATGTTAAAACTAAATATTAAATACTTTTATATATATATATATATTCTAAATTCTAAATGTTTGAATCTTCTTTGCTGTTTTAAATATTCAGACATGATTCGTGTTAATATTTGAAAATTGCGAATACAAAACAATATATCTTGCAAATATATACATTATTGTTGTATAATTCTATTATATTATATTGTATGTATATATTAATTTTCAATTGTACAAATAGCCTATCAGATAGATGATAAATATTATTTTATATAGTATATGTATAATTTATATGAGTTTGTATTAGCGCAGAATACTTTAACGTTAATCCAAATTTGTAATATTTGTTGTTTTATATTTGGTAATATATATTCATTTGCAATTGTAAAAAGATGATAATTATTGTGCTTATATTAATTTTTTTATATATTGTTTTTATTCTGTATATATTTTTCTTTATTGAATTGAGTAAAATAATATAGCGCAATGCCAATATTTTAATAAAATTTGCATTTTAAACTATAATTATTATTAGTGAAATAAAATCATATATAATGTCTTATGTCAACCATAATTTAGTGAGAATCGTTTTGTTAATAATATTTTACCTATTTTACCTCGATTATAAATAGTCCTAAATAAATTAAAACAACATTGGATTACTCAACCTACAATCGTGTTTATTTTTTATAAAATTAACAAAAAATCCAAATCTTTGTTCACCGCAAATCAGAATGATTACTCCTCTTTTATTATTGATTAATTGTTCCAGCCGAGAAAGCCGCTGAATGAGCTTGCTGTACTCGCAATACTTTCTTCAACCGAAAGAAAAAGAGGACGAGTGATGAATGTACACGTAACTCCTCTTTTCCGCTGAGCAAATCCATTTATTCTTATACCAATGTGACGCTATACGCGATCCTGTGAAAAATGGCGCCGATGTACAGAGAGTGGAGTGTTATTATCACAAATGCGTGCTGCAAATCAATTGCGATCAAATCTTATTTCATGAGATCGGTTTGCAGTAAGAAATTGAATTACAACTTCGTACTATGGTAAAAGCATATGTTGTTTAAAATTGCTTGTTATGATAAAATACAAGCTTATTTTAAGACGATATTAATACTGTTAAATATTTTACCATGAACTTTACTATAAAATTTATATTGTAGCCTGATGTGTTAACTTAAAATAAAGCTAAATTTATTATTATCATTATTACGTGCTTAGATTTAGACTTTAAGGCTAATTGATTGTTTATAATGAATAAAATGTATTAATTATATTAAATAATATATTCTATCGTATTGTATATATTGAGACGGGAGATATTATTAAAACAATTTTTTATATACATCCTATCCTAAATGAGTAGTTATTTTATTGCATAACAATATTTTTCATATTCCGTGAACTGTTGAGTTATTTTTCTATTTGATATCTTTTAGATATTCTTTAGATGAGTATTTAAGAAAATGCAGTAGTCAATATTAAATTAAAATCTACGATATTATATTTTACAGACGCATATTGAATTTGATTATTTTCTATTTATAAATGTTTATTATATAATTTAAATCCGACATATAAGAATAAATTAAAAAAATTATGTACTTATTTTTACAAAAACTTATTCATCTGGATTATGTTTCAATATTCGATCTTTATAATATAATATTAAAACTATCAAATAAAATTTTTATCGAATCCTTAATTTGCATTAGCTTTGAAATGTCTAACCTGATTCTATTAGAAATTTATCAACATTCATTGTATATTTTTATAAATTGAAAAAAAATTAGCTCCACATTGAAATTGAAGCATTATGATATATTCGCCGATTGTTAAATTTATTAAATAATTATAAGAGATTCTTGTAATAAGTGTATTAATGTAAAATCATAGTATAGAATCATATAAAATATTTCTTAAATTCATCTTTGATTATTTTTACAAAATTTAAAAATTCAAATATAGCAAAATAAAAACATTATTTAATATATTTTATAATTATTTATATTATCTGAAAAAACTAAATCAATGTGTTATTTAATTGCGAAAATAATTATACATTTTATTGAGGATACTTTTGTTATCTGGAAACACTAAAATAACGTGTTATTTAATTACGAAAAGAATTATACTTTTTATTGATGATACACTTATTTATACATATGATAACTTTCGTATCAGTATATCAATACATACGTATTTATCCACTATGTTTATTGTCAATACAAGCATTTTCATTCTATATCGGCAATGTAATTATGGAATAAATATTTTATTTATTATAATTTAAAATTACTTCTATTATACTGTTATACAATAATATAAAAAACAAATACAATAACGTTCTTCGAATTAACGAATTCCAAGAAATATAACATATATATAATCAGTTTGAAAAAATATTTTATTAAAATACCATGTAATATAAATAAAATAATATTATAAAATATTAAAAAGTGTTAAACACAAACACTGAATATAATTGATTACATATCAAAGTTTTTTATTATTGAAATATTGTACGTTGACGCATGTTTTTCTGGTTTATTGATAATTACTTAAATAATATATGTATTTTTAAATAGATTATATAAAATTGATTACATAAAATAAATACTAATTTTTTCATTTAATTGTTTTTAAATAATATCCTACAGGATACTAACTCAAAACATAGATGTAAACTGAGAATAAATTAAAGATATTTTTTATTGAACCAAATACATTAAAATATAAAATATAAACTACGTAATTTGGAACTTTAAGTTATATGAATATATTCTACATGGATTTATAATTTATTTATATATACATTTTTCACACAGTATATTTACATACAAAGTCTTGCTTTAAAGTGTTGTTAAATTTTAACACTTTTTATTTTAAGAATCATAACTAACTATTTCAATCTCATTACATAATAATTATATATTTTAAAATCAATCAATCAATTATGTAAATAATGCAGAATTAATTAAATCTCTTAAATTAATTAGAGATAAAATAATAAAAATTCGCCTCATTGAGCAATATATTCCTTACTTTAAATAATTGTCTAATTTAAGATTATAATTTTATAAAGAAATAATTTAGTTATAGTAATTTATGTAGTAAAAAGTAAATTATCATCTCATACTGATATATAAATATAAATATTCTTTTTATAAAATATGCATGTAATATATATAGGTAAAAGTATAAAGTACTATTTATAAAGTTATTGATATATTTTTAGATACAAGATAATTTCATTTAATAATTTTAATAATACAATGAAAAGAATAAGGAGATTAACTCAATATGGTTACTTTATCGATATGTTTATTTAAAAAATATATTTAAGCTATTTTGTCCGTCGTTTTTATAAACTTTTATTTAAATTATATTTTTCTATCGATTTTTTAAATATATAATTTTTTTACTATATATATACGAATATTTAATTTGATTGCAATATTAATTTAGGTTATAAATTTTTGTACAAATCTTGTAAGTTCCTGGAATATTAAAAGATGAAATTACAAAATAAAAAAATTATCTTTAATATTTTAACGGAACTTAAATATGCATGTATATCGTGAACATTTTTGGAACAGTTTTTTATAAGAATTTTGAAAATATAAGAAAACGATTAATTTTTTCGAAGTATAAAATGATTGATGCTATAGAATCTAAGTCAAAATACCTCTAAGATTAAAAATTATAACATTGAATGAATTGTAATAATAATTTTCATTTAATAATTTATTTTGTGAATTAAAAGTTTGATATTTTAAAATTCTTATAATACTACTTCATTTTTTGAAAGTTTTAAATCATTTTAATTCCTCAAGGAATGTTTTTAAGCCGCTTACTTCTACATACATTGAATTTATTTAATAAATTATTTAGAATAAAAATATAAATCCAACCTAAAAATAATATTGGAAATATAGAGTTTATAATGGGCATTTTATATACGGCATGACTGATCAATAAATATCAATATAAGCAAGGCATCAAAAGAATTCATCAAGATCTATCAATTTGGTCCACGAATCTGAAAAATGCAGAATGCATTTTGCTGATTTCTATCTCGGTATCGTGTATGAAAATAACCGATGCAACGAGGCACGTATAGCATCAATTTCTTATATAACTTATTAAAGAAGACATGATCCTGTTTTTCAATGGTGTTCATCAATCACCATAACGTCATCAAAGGCACTCATATTACAATCCCCACAGTGCAATAACAATAATAACAGACAAAGCCGCACACTCATCGCGGAGGGCGTGAGATTCTGTAATATTAGTTGCGCTTGTCAATCAAATGCTCACGACTATTAGCTTCTTTATATAATGTTAGGAGATTCAAGGGAGTGGGGGAAAACATAGCTCGCGCCATATTAGAATAGATACGGTATGTAAATCCTAGTATAATTGTCAATTACATTGATGATTTGTCTGCAAGTTTATCAATGCTTCGAGTTTTCAGCAATTTTACCCCGTTTTCCTCGTCTAATGTCTATATACAAGTATATTCTTATCTTTATATAATAAAAAATGAGAATCTAATGGTGCTTGATATAAGTTTAATTTCAAGCGTAAAAACTTGGTTAATTTGATAAATAAAGTATCTTCATTGTTATTTGATAGATTTATACGAATTTATTAAGCGAAGAAAATTTTAAAAATTCATGGAATATAGCATAGATAATAACAGCTCTATTTTTAATTTATTATATTTATCTTTCTAGCACGCGAACGTCATTATTTCATCATAGTAAAGTACAGAAATTAAAAATGTCAAATAACTTTGTTAAATATCATTTTTATAAGTTATATAACATTAATAGATTACTAGTTTTGTATAATTTTTGTAACATAATTGAAAATCATATTAAAGATGATAACTAAAATATATCTTTAAAATCATTAAATTTTTTTTTAATTTATGAAGCTGAATTGATTAATGTGTACTCCACGTAAAAGTTATGATCATTGGTTGGACCATTCAGCGACTGAATAATTATTTCTATAACTGTAATTTTCGTAACTGAAAATTAAGGAACAAACTTTTATAATATTAATAATTTAAAGGATAAAAACTAGTTATTAAAATATGTATAATTTAAACTCAATGTTTAAATAAATCTTTCGAATTGATAAAAAAATAATTAATTTTTTTATTAAATCCATTTATCAACTGGTTTAGTACACACTGTGAAAAAATAATTAACTTAATATTGTGTTATATCATCAGAAGAAAGTATCTAAATACATTACTTTAAAAGAAAATAATTGGTGAACATTAGAAACTTTACAATTTATTTAATCTAACGATATGTATTATAAGTCATATAAAGCAATCTTAATTCACTGTTCTCGTCTTGCTCTCCCAACATATCGACGTCACGCAACAATGATTCAACGTTATTATCTGATTGTTTCAATTCTCAGCTGAAAATACACAACTCTTTGGATTCCCATATGTTGATGATACAATTGAACCAATTTCAAGAAACTAAATATATTATATGACTCTGACATATTATATGAAATATATATGATTTATACATATGAAATAATAAATATATTACAGTTATGATATAACTATGATATATTATATGAAATATATTATATGAAATATGTATATACACGGTGTATACATGAATGAGAGAAAGTCTAGAATCAGTCAAAGAAATTTTGTAGTTAATCCCTATTGGTGGTTGTGTTAGATTTTATAATATTGGTAGTGTAAATTATAAAATTTCTTAAAAGCATCGCGTTAAAAAGTGTAAAGATACAAAAATTAATTATTCATTCAAATTTACTTAAATTGTTAGCAGAATTCATATAATTCATCTCAATTATTATTTACTCAAACATTCAATTATATTCACGTAATATAAAATTCAATTTGTACCAATTTATGGAAATATTTTTAAAAATCTTTACAGTCCTATATTTTATAAGTATAAATTTAACTTAAACTGTTTATTTAACATACGTATATTTGCTATTTTATTCTAGTTTAATTTTTATGAACATTTTTTTCTAAATTGAAAAATATTTTATTTGTTTAAGTTAAACTGTATCTTAAATAAATTAACTTTATCTTTTTTCTGATTAAATTGTTGTCTTACATTTTATATATTTACGACTCTTCTAAATTTTATTAAAAAAACTTATTACGTTATTAAAACTTACTTATATACGTAGCATATACTATGTGCTTAGATCATTAATTCTTAATGACTTATTAGCCATAAATTGATAACATAACATTTTATTATTATTGCATAAAATACATAGTATTGTAGAAGCTATTAAATAATATTATAGAACTAAAATATTTAAATCTGTATGACATATATATTTATATAAAAAATATAAAATATGTAAAAACTATATTTAAATTTTTTCAAAAATTTGTATAATATGTTTTATATTTATGAGTCTGATTTGCAAATAAACTTCACTAACTTAAAACAAGTTTTTTTTTAATTATTTAATAATGAAGGGTATATTAAACTAAAAATCATCTAATATTTTTTAGATTACACGTTATTTTTAGACGGGCCATAGTTAAGTATACAAATGTATTCTAATGCTCATTTATGTAAGATAACGTACAAAATTAATTAAAAAATTACAATTTACTGGCCTGATTTTCTTTAATTTAATATCACAATCAAATACTTTCTTCAATACTTGTAATGCCTAGTGATCACCGACACACTGAAATCAAATAGAATGTGAGCTGGAAGACAGATAGACCTCACTATTTCTCAATGCGACTGCGTGCACTTGCATATCCAAGGTTCAGCCACCCTTAGTCTATATAGTCATCGACAATAAAAGGAAGAATAAAAAACGCTCATAGTTGGCATCTCAGACTTGTTAAACAATGACTCAGGACCGAGAAGAAGTGCCTCAATCTTGTGGGTGAAAGTGTCGGCGACGAAGGTATTAAATCTGGCAAACCCGAAGGAATGAACTTTCGCTCGGGGTTGTGCTTCCTGGCAGAAAAGAGACCGTTGCGTTTGCCGATGAGTCCCTTCATATGGTGTGCTACACGTGTTGCCAGTTAAATGCGCGCCTCATAAAGTCGCTCTTTATTATTCAGCCGCTCCACCGACACTTTCACTTTCATTATAAAGCAAATACATACTTTGGGACACTTTTTTAATGTATTATTCTTATATTTTCCATTTAGATTTTCAGGCGATAACATTCGATTAACCATGTCAAGACTCATTGTTTTCTTTTATTCGAAGATGTGTACATGTGTAATGTCATGTCTTCGGTTATAATGTAAAAAGTTATTGCATCGTTTCTAGAGTCATAATCTTCCATATGGTATTATGTAACTTACATAATAAGTAATAATTTAATAATATTCTACATATAATATATAATATTATTATAGAATAACGATAGACTAATATAATATATAATAGATATAATATGTATAATATCGAATAAATTGAGTGAAACAATATATAATATAATTTTATGACTCGTAATCATAAAACAAATAAAATAATAATGTATAATACAATAATAACATACAATATAATAATTCACAATAATGATTGTATATCAAATATGCTCTAATAAATGTATTATATGAAAAGTTTATAAATGAAATATAACATATTAATTTATAATAATAGATATTGTATATTGCTTAAAATGACTATAGTTTATTATTTATTTAAATATAAATGCCAAGAATATATAGGGATATACTTTATGATTTTAATATAGGGATTAAGATTAATTAGAAATAAATTAATCAAAGATATAAAAAGTATAATACAGAGCATTAACTGCTACTAAATAAATTATTATAAAACTGATAGTACGAAAAATTATTCTTAATTCAGATTTCAAAATCAGCTTCCATAATTATATGTTCGCACTAATTTCATCAAGCCAATTCAAATATCGAAAATTATTTTTTACATAATTAGTTCGATCACATTAAAAGGAACTATTTCAGACAAAAATGATTATTTCACATATGAATAATATTTTCAAATTATATTTTTCAAATTATCAATAATATTTTAAATAATATATATATTTAAATTTAAATTTTTATTTTTAACACACTAAATTTTCTACAATATATTTAAAAATAAAATTAATAATTTCATTCAATAAATAATTAGATAATGAACAATATCAAAGAAACTCTTAGTCTACTATAAAAATGTAATAAATTTATGGAATTGACCACTATTTTTACTGAAATACTTATAAATATGTCTGATTATCATATGACCAACTTATAGGTATTATTAGTTTACTGACACTTAGTATTATTTCATTATTATTAATTTTATTATTATTAATTTATTAAATTTTTGTACATTATTAATTTATTTTATTATATTATAAAGCACTTCTATACATTATTAATGAGAAAGTCCTCACTAACCAAATTTATTGATATATGTATCCTACAGAATTTGAGATTTGAAACAATTGCCATAAAGTTTTATATATTTCAGAAAAAGGTTGAGTATCTCCTACATAACTATACATAAGTTGTCATCCATCTTCAAAAAACAGACAGATATTTTTCATAACAAAGATTCTAAATAATTAATATACTAGCTCATCAGTACGGATTTATAACTTACGTGATACATCTTATAAAAAAGTATTGTTAGTGGTATTGAAATATATTAAACGCTTATATTCATAAATATTAATCAATATTGTCATCTTAATTTTATTTTAATTACAAATTTACAGATATCCTATATATTATAAAATAATTTATTCTTTGTAAGTATTATTAAAGACCAAGTTTATTTTGAATGGTATAAATTTAAAAAATACAATTTCATTTGCATAAAAATATTACACTATAAAAAATACAAACTTTTTTAATGAAAGCCATTGTATAAAAATTAATATTTAATTTCTTCGTTTCAATTGAATAGAATAAAATTAAATAAAGATTTATTCTGTGATACTATATATACCTTTTAATAATTTATATTATGAAAAATCGATTTTATCTTATTTATGTAATAGATAGCTAAATATTTTTACAAAAATTAGAATTTTATACGAATAAAATATCTATCACAAGTAATAGTGCAAGGTATTTAAATATATAGATAGAGTAATGTTCTTTCGGATCAATTATGTATGCATATTTACTTGATATAAATCATATTAAACTTGAGGTTGGTTATAGTCCTTTTACATACGTAGTATCAACAAATAAAACGAAAGGCTATAAGCTGATAAATAAGCAAAAATAATAACAGTACGCTGTAGCGATAGGAATATATCATGCAACGATGCACATTGAACACTGGTGCATTACAATGATATACTCGTGACGATATTTTGCCATCAAAAACATCACTCACCTTTATCGATGTCGGTACCTTTGACTTGTGTAAGTATTTACAGTCAGATATTACTAAGCAAATAACGTTATTAACGTTATTTATTACTTCGACCGAACACCGCAAAAACTTTCATGCTTCTTTGCACAAGATGAGACTATATATACGGAATATAATAAGAAGACAATGAAGATTTAACGAATAGTATGTCCTGGATATCGTAAATAAATATTACGCTTGTTCATATCCTTTTGAATAACATGAAATAATATTATGATATTTGTCAATTAGTAACTATATAAACCGTTCATAATTTAATTTCGATTATTCAATTTAGAATATATAATTTATTTTCATATAAATATGAATGGATAATCTAAACAATTATTTTATTAATATTTCACCTTCATATGAGTGTATTGTTTGTTTATAAAAAATCGTAATAAAATGATTCAGTGATCAGGTTTTAATGTAATTCTTATATATTAAGAAATATCCAAAAATGTATC
>JAPYYT010003180.1:0-13887 GCA_030522565.1 Ceratosolen corneri | reverse complement strand
TCTTTACGGGGGCGAGTCTGAATTTCATATCTTTTGGGCTGTGGGGCCGGGCGTAATGGGCGCTTTATTAAAGGTCTATTCCCTCTCTTTCTTTAATAATGGAATGAAATTTGCACGGGGCACGAGGAACATTTAGTTGTCACATGTCTGTCGCAGTGCTTCACCGCGTGCTCCCTCGCTCCTCTCCTCCTCGTCCTTGTCCTCCTTCATTCGTGCGTATTCGGCAAGAAGTTTGTCTTTATTCGCCCCGGGGAAGGGGAATAATTGACTGGCAAAAGTGGGCATCGTGTACGGGGGGGGGGGGACTTTTATCGAACTGTCGATAAGATGCAAATTGCGCGATTCCCATTCCATTTGGCGGCGTTTAATTGGAAGTGCATCGATTGAAATTGATAATACGTTGATAATAATGCGAATCTGCCGTGTAAAGTTGTTAAGCTCATTTCAATAACTCGCCCACTCGCTCTAGCACTCTTATTGTTTATAGTAATATGATCGATCTTGTGCGTGTCATGATGCAACAGGATGCAAATGTGAATGTAAAGCGAGGTCAAAGAAGCCGCCATAACATAACACTCGACCTACCGATTTCCATGAGGCGCTTTCGCTGCGAAACTATTACATTCCCCATTATTATTATCAATTTCACGTCCCACTAATAAAGAATTTTAGCGATGCATCCTTAGGTAACAACTCCAAAGCCAACTTGCGCGTGGAAACTGAGATTGGTTTACCATCAGTGCAATTGGCTCGCAATTAATCTCCAAACACACGAGGCTGTAATTACATGTAATTCCATTGTGCCACCGGAAATCCACGTCAATCGCACTTGGGCGGATGTTCTCGTGTCAGGACACTTGTACAATAACTTTCAGCAAACGCCAAACTCCGATATTCAAATGTTAAAAGTGACTCTGCAAAGTAAGATTGAGCATCGCCATACCATCGTGCTGAGTAAGTAAATGAATAAAATTTTGAAAATATCACTCGCGGATCCTTTTCACTTAATTCGCAGGCCAATTAATTCCTTGGGAGTGTGCTCGTTACAGCGAGGATGGAAATTTATTTACCAAGCAGTCGCGATTAGCATTAACCCAGAGAGCAGTATCGACACTTTGAGGTCGAATGAATAAACCGAGGAGTAATTGCGCATTTGCTCGTAAACATATTGTTGCAAATTATAGGGCATTTAGCCACAGTCAATGTAAGCAGCACACATAAACAGACAATCATCTAAATGTTGGCGAGGGCAAATGACCATCGTAAACATTAAACTTTCATGGAATGCAAATTAACCGTTAAGCTATGTAATGAGATCATTTTTCAGCATAATGAGAGTATGAGATCGATGCTAATTTGTTGGCACCTCGTTCCTCGAGTGCGCGCCTACTTAAGCTCAATCTCGTTCGACGGCACGCCTGACGACGACGACGACGACAGCCTGTCTCTCTGCCTCTGCAAACACAATCAAAAGCTAGAATAATAATACCATTGTGCGAGTTTCTCGTGTATAAGGAAGGAGATGCGGTTTTCGCCGAGTCTACTGACCCTGAACTATAAATGCAGCGGCCGCATCTCGCTCGACGTCTTCTCTCTCCCACCTCCTCTCTCTCTCTCTCTCACCTCCCCACCCCACCCGGGCTTTTTTTCTCCTCGTCCACCGCGTCCCAACTTCCGTGCTGCTCCGAGTGTAGTCGTGAGCACGAAAACTTCCCAGTCAGCTTATGGCATGTACATGGAGAGATGGCGAGTGCATGAGGCCGGCCGTGGTATTTATACGTGAAAGAAGTCGTAGAAAGAGAGAAGCTGGTCTTTTTGTCTTTGTTTTCTTGGCAGCTGCTGCCGTATTCAGGTTTCGCTTTACTTTCCGTTCCTCGTATTCTTGCTCGTCCGCTTCATCTTCCTCCTCTTCCTCTTCGTCTGCTCTTACTCGTCTTCTTATTTTGATCCTCTCTCTCTCTCTCTCTCTCTCTCTCTCTCTCTCTCTCTCTCTCTCTCTGGGAATCGCCGAAGGAGAGAGATGGCCGTTAGCCAAGAGAAGGCGCCAACATATTCTCGTTCTGCTTCGTCGATTCTTTCGTGCTTTTCTTCCTTTTGCTTTTGCTTTTCTTCCTCGCCTCCTAATGCTCCCTGCTGTTGCTACCTCTTCGTCCGTGTCTTCTTGGTTTTCTTCTTCTTCTTATTCCTCTTCCTCCTCTCCCTCCTCCTACCCACCTCCTAACCCCCCCCATCGTCCTTCGCTTCGTCTTCTCCTCCGTATCTCCGTACATTATGCGATTTTTTGTTTCCTTCGACCACTATTTCCCGTTCTTCCCGTATAACGGTCTTCTTTAAAAATGATGCAATTAATTTTTTTTTCTTTCCTCATCGGGCTCCGTGCTCCTTCTTTACATTCGTATTATGATTTCGTGCGAGTGTGCGCTTAATATTTTGCGTAAATCAACGCTTCGTTTGAAGGCTCAATAAACTTCAAATCTTTAACTTGTTAATTGTCCGAGTAAAGTCGTAAATATTATTGCCCTCTATTGGACAAAGGATAAGTGACGCCAGAGTTCAAGGGATAATTTTTTTAATAAACTTTGCAAAGCTTTCGTAATGAAACATCGATTGCTGCTTCAAAAATTAGCATTCAACGTTCAAAGAGTCCTGCGAGACTTTGCCAAAGAATTGCAAATGTCGACCGAAGGCTTCAATTTCGGCTCAAGTTTACTCGCATTAAAGGCATCTTCTTATTTCATTATCGGCGCTGTTTTTTTACGTGACATGACCCTCTCTCCGAATTGACAAATTAAAATTGAATTTGCATTACGCAACTGCATTGCCGCCCATTAAATCCACTTGCAATTCAATTATTGCGCCTAAAATCACATTATCTTCACTGCATTATGTAGCAATTATCAGGATCGATTGTGTTATTCCAAGTTATAAATCATAGACATTACGGACGAGGTTCTCAGACAGCATTCAACTGGCATATGAAAATGAGCATTGAAAGCCAGCGCGACCTACTGCTAAATTCCAGAATAACTACACTCGTCGGCATTAAATGTTTTTCTTATAATTCACGTCTGCGTAATGTGCGCAATGAAACTTATAATTAATGGCCTCGTTTGTCTGGATCTCATACTGTTGGTGTGTGCGCGAGCCTACGCTTCTTGGCCTAGTGAAAGCAAGCATAATTATGCAAGACTAATAAGTAATGATTAATCGGAATGAAATTTATCGCCAAATTGATGGCAACGAGGATGATTATGGGCCGGTGAATTTGCAGGGAACCTCGGGGGCTTCGCCAGTCGATATCCTAGACATTTTAAGCTTGGGTAAATAGGGCGGCAAGAAGCTACGTGCCAAAGAATTATAATGATCGAGGAAGAAGAGAAAAACACGTACCATATTACAATGTGTATGTAATGATACATTGATAATTTCGAGCACTTATGCGCAGTGCTCTATAATTTTTTCTATAATTTCCTTAAATAGCAAAGTTGCGTAATAAGAGACACGTAGACGAGCAAAACGAAAATTCTTGCCAGCTTTCGGCTTCCTGCATCCCTGCAACTTATTCCATCTAGAACGGCGAGATTGTTTACTTTGCTCGCTTATGCTTAGCAAGCTGTATCTCTTTCACTGGAGTTTGTTTTAAAACTGCCGAGATATTTATTGGAAGTAAAGACTCGCTAGGTCTGCATGAGACACAACAATGTTATTGTCATATCGAAGGATCGAAGCGTCCGAGATTTGACGGGCATGTCCTACTTGATGTTTAGCCCGACCTTCCACTTAACATTGACTTATACTTAACAATAATTGTTATCCTTGCATTAAACGCAACAGTAGGTGCAATAAGAGGTAATTGAAGAAAGAAAGAAAAAAAAGGAACCTGAAGAAAAAAAGAAATTTGCGTACAACTATTGGCTCCCATTAATTGGACCGTTAACCCTAATCGTGCAATTGCCGTGCGCCAATGTAATACGTCCCTTTGATAAATTGAGTAATTGTCGGTGTGTGCGCCTCGACAAAAGTCCCCGAATTTCCAATGGCCCCAACTTAAATACAGTTTTCTCTTTCAAAAGAGGCAGCGTTGAAAGCGTAGACAAACAAATTCCGCGAGAGAGAGATAAAGAGAGACGTATCCTCATTTTGAAGGGAATAAACATCAACTCTCTGTCTCTGTGTCTCTCTTTCTCGCCAGTCCCAGCACGGCTCCCATAAAATAAAATATCGTTACGCGCCAGTAAATACTTATAATTGAGATAATTTAATGGCCACGGCTGACGCCACGATTCTTAAATCCTCGCTTCTTGTTTTTTTCAAAATTACATCGCGAGACTCTATTATACCCTCCGGCAATCCCCTCTATCCCTCACCCCGAATTAATACGAGAGATAATTCAGCCGTGAATTGGGCTGCCGCGATGCATAATATCTTGCAATTTTCCAAGAGCGAGAGAGAGCGCACCCGAGTGCAGAGCGTATAATCATGAGGGGAATAAGTAGGAGAGGCTCTTCGGGCTCCTCCTGGCCAAGAAGGGGAGGGGAAGGGCGAGTGGGTGGGGGGAGGGCAAGCGGTCGCAATAAAAGTGCCACGCGCGCAATGTTAATGAAAACTCGAGGAGGATAATCGGGAAAGAAGTTTCGAAGCTGCAGGCTCTGTTGTTGGCACATACGGCCGAGGTACGCAGGCGCAATCGGCCTTCGTTACATTCGAGCGCGTCCAAACGACTTGCGATTTCACGTGGCGTGCCCGGCCAGTTTTATCGGCAAAAGTTCGCTCGGTTTTAATTACTTGGAAACAATTCGTGGGCCGCCGCTGCAGCTACGGAGGCGGCGAATTCGTGGCCCTGAAAAGCCGGCTGCCTCGCAATTTCGTTTAATGACTCTTTGAATTCCCCGGGCACCTTTGCCGGCCCCTCGGGGTTAAGGGCGTCACGGCTTGCGGGCCGGCACTCGCAAAGGGGGAGGATTCTCGGTGGCGATCGTGCTGACACTCGCGGGGGTTAGCTGTGGCGGGGGTTAGCTGTGCGCGCGCGTGTGTGGGTCGGTGGCAGGGGGGAGGGAGCAGGTGGGGGGGAGTTGTTGCGCAGGGAAATTGGCGCGTAATTAAAGAGTCTGGAGCGCCGGCAATAATCATCGAGATTATTAGCGCGAGGTGCCTTTGGCTTGTTCCCCCCCCTTCCCCCCTATGCCATCTTGGACGACTCGGCTAGTAATGGCCTTTTTATGCTGTATCGGGAGCTGCGACACTTGGAATGGAATTGGGTGGATCTTGAATAATTCGAGCTCGGCAGTTGGTGAGCTTGTTTGCCCGAGGTGAGGATATTCGAGGCTTCGAGGGTGGCGAATTTGGCGGCTCGGCATTTCTATGGCCCGAGGGAAGTCGGCCTCGATAGAGATTTCGATTCCAGTCGATTTCATCCGCGAGACGTAATTGCAACGACTTGCGCGTGAGGTAATTGAAGCTAAGTAACCGCTTCCTTGGGGATATTGGCTGGGAATTTGTTGTCGCTCGGTCACGATCAACCATATAATAATAATATGTCGCGTTAAAGTAAGTTGGCGATCAATTGATGTTGTCTGGCAGCAATTTATTCACGATCGACGCAAGCGATGATGTTACGTACGCGAGATAAGGTTATTTCGGAAACCAGGAAACGTCGATCTACGCGAGCTCAATGTCGAGTGAATTCTAAAGAGAAGCAAATAGTTATCGAGCGCGTCGCAAAAAGAAAACAAATAAATTGGCTCGCAGTTCTTTGGAAATTGAGGGGCTTTTAAGCAATCTCAATCACAAATGAAAGTAAATCGTCCGTAATTCAGGCTCAATTAAATTTCCAATAATTTTATTAGTGGCCGTTGCCTTAATAAACATCCGCGAGTCTTTTTAACAGTCGTCTCGCTCTCTCTCTCTCTCATCCTCATGCGAGGCAAGATATTACAAATGTAGTTTTATTGATAAACTCGAGATTTTAATGTAAGCCATAAATTTACACGGACATAAATCCACGTAACCCGTACTCGTTCCCCGAATACATTAAAATGCAAAATTAATAAAAATGAACTCGCAGCACAATTCACTTTACACTCATTGAAATGTCTAATGATGTTTGATTACATTCTCTAAACAGTAATAAAAGAAAATAATAAATTTTTCACTTTTAAAAGGGGAATCCTCGCCGAGCTTTTCTGCGCAAAACTTTAATGTTCCACTTTAAATGAAAATGTTTTAATGAACAGTACAATATCGCTATACTTGCAAGTACGAAAAGTACGATGATAAAACTTTAGCGAAAGAGAGAAAAGGAAAGAGAGAAATTTAAGGTTTTTTTTTCCACGGTAAGAATAATTTTCAATAAGTTCATTCTACCATCTGTTCTTCCTGTAATATACATATGTAATAATGTTTATATTATACGACGTGATATTTCTATGGGGTGCACGTTTAGTAAAGTGGAATATTTTGCTTTTCAAGTGTGCAAATATAATGGCAAAACACGTTCGACCCGCAGATTTATTTCCATGCGCGTTGAATACGAGGAATAATATGTTACGCATGTAATACAAGATTATATTTTCAATTCACCTTAAGAGCGCGCATGCTTTTCCCTCGTATAACCTCGGCAAAAATAATTTTGTAATCCATTCGAAAATTGCGAAGAAAATTAATATAAAATGTAAAAGGGTGGCCTCCATTTCATAAAAGCCTTTGCTCGCCTTTTGCGTTAAAGCTGCTTTCTAAAGAACAAATAAGTTGATAAATATAATCTCATTATCTGGGTGTTTAATTTTAGTTTTAATCGTCTAAAGGCGAACGATATTACAATAAGTAACGTAAATCAAAGCCCGAAACATCATATAAATGTATTCACGCGGAAACTTGTCTCTAAATTGTAACAATTTCTTCACGAGATATTATTAACCCTCGTTAGGAGATGAGCGAATTTAGAAATAAAATTTTCCCTTACGAGTTTCGCGAATGTCAAATAAATTTTTGCTATCCCAGTCGCTTTGCTCGATTAAACTTGCCTGATTATTAAATAGCAAAATCATATCTCTACTTTCGAATGTGAAGCTTTTTTGGTTTCCCTTTCTTTCCTCCTCCTTTCTTTAGCAAATGAAGATATTATTCATGGGGAAATATGAAATTTCAATAAAGCACATTTGATTGAAACAATCGAGACTCAAGTCGGCATTTTTGCATTTCAAGCACCGCATTAACATCCTTTCACTTCATCTTTTTCATGGCTTTCATGGCCTGGCGGCCAAAGTTGAACTTGAAAAAAATTGTACCAGAGCTTTAATCCGAGCGATCGGAGGACAAAGTTTAGCACTTTCCCTCGGGAGGAAAATTCTCTATAACTACAGGGAGATTGGCAAGTTGTGCGGTATAAAGAACGGAGGAGAATGGAAAGAGAATGAGGGAGAGAGAGGGGGGCGGAGGGCGGTGGACGGAGAAGTACGTGCGATGGGAGGGCGAGAGAGCGCGAGAGAGCGCGAGAGAGAGAAGGAGAGAGAGAATGTTGGGGGGGCGCAGGAAATGAGACGAGAGAGCGAGTTAGACGGGCAGTTTGCGCTCTCTAAGTTTGTAACGAAGTAAGTTTTGACTTGCAAGTCGTAAAGCGGAAGTGCCTCGCGAGGGAACGTTCCAGCCAAAGTGGCTCGCTTTACTTGCTGCCGAAACAACCTCGTGTAATCGTGCGGCGGGCCGACGTCGTCGTCGGCTGGGTTGTTGTTGGGGGGGCTGGGGGTCTGTTGATGACGGGAGGGGGGGGGCAGAGAAAGGGCTGTTAAAAGGCTTCCGCCTATTCAAAAATCCAATAGTTAGCGCGTCATTCTATTCGTCCTGGTCATTAATTAGCAGACAACTCGCATCTGCTCGCATGGACGAATGGCGTGGGCGTAAAAGGTATTTCGCAGCGAGGCTACGGACAAGTTGAAAGGGGACAGATTGTAGAGGTTAAAATTCAGGATACTCGGCCGTCGATTAGGCCCGGCGTATCTACGTCCTCTCGTCGGGCCAGCAGCGCTGCCCTCTCGGTCTCCGAGGGAATAAGCCTCTTTAGATTGACAATTACCGAGCTCCGAAAGACAATGTGATGGCGCGCCGAGAGGGCCTTTAAGCCCGGCTTCCAAGAGCCACGGGAGTCCGATTCCTCCTTCTTCGATTTGTACTTTTTTTCGACCTACTGGTTACATTGCCCCCGCCCATTTGATGCGATACGAGGGGACGTGGGGCTCGAGTACTTACCGTGAAGGGCTTGAGCTTGGAGTAGTCAACGAACTCCAGCCTCCTGTCTTGCATGAACTCGATGGGCGTTGCGTCCTCTGGAAGCTCAGCACGGGCCACCAGAGGAAGGAATGTCTGCAAATGATTAAGAAAATGGGAGGTTTAGTTGCGGGCCTCGTGCTTGGGGCGCTTGAGTTCGAGGGCATTTTGAGGCTGCGAGTAATTTCCCGGCGAGTTTTGGCCGACGATTGATGGATTGTGACTTTATAGGAGAGAGACCACTGTGCTGCCAGTCATTAGCGATACCAAGTGACCTTTTGACTTTTCAAGCAAAACTGCTTATATCCGGCCAAGGCAAGACAGCAAATGCGTTAGAAGATTGTTGTTTCATTATTATTATTGTTATTATTAACGTCGATTAGCGAGAATTTGTCGTCGATCGCTCATCCAACTGTCGTATACATTGAAGGAGCGGTGCTATTATAACTCCAACTAGCCAGCAACTTGCTCGTTTCAGTATCGGCAGTCGATAAGTTTCACAAATCACCCAGACTCGTGTATATTTGACATTTTAGGCTGTAATTGTCGCGGAATAAGCCCGTATTGCCGACCGAGAAAACAACAACAACAGCAACAAAGTAATTAATCGAGGTAATTGGACGTGGCGTAATTATCACCACCGAACTTGGCCCAAGTTATGGTTACTGCAGTTAAGTTAAGTTAAGTTAAGTTAAGTTAAGTTACTGCGCACAGGAAGAGAAAAAACGGGAAAAAACCGACGAGCTTAAATAGAATGTGGCAACAACGATTTTTGCCGCGCCTACTACCACAGCCAACCCATCCCACAATTGATCAAACAAACCCGTGGAAGCCCCTCGGCGCAAGGCCCCGTGCCATCGCAACATCCCAAAAGGGCAATTGCCATTGCCGCAAGTGAACCTAGCACACCCCCAACCCACCCACACCCCCCGCGCACCCCGGCCGCCCGTCCGCGCTCCACGTGAAAGAGAAGAGGTAGAAGAGAGACGGAGCGGACGGGGCGAAATACACGCGGGAAAGCCACGTAGGAGGAGCGGCGTTAATTAGGCTTCGGGTGCGAGGGGCCGCTCGGCCTCCCACGAGCAACGGGGCGAGCAAGCACTCGGGCAGCTCCGGGAAAACAAGCCGCTTGTGACTCACCACAGCGGGCCAAGGAACGGCGCATGCGGCGGCTTGACTTCCGCGCACCGGCTTCCCGTTGATGCGCGGCTGGTGGTGGTTATGGTGGTTGTGGTGGTTATGGTTGCCGTGGTGGTTATGGTTGCTGTGGTGGTGGTGGTTGTGGTGGTGATTGTTGTTGGCGGCGTTGTTGTGGTGATCGATGGCGATGAGGCTCGTGTGTTTGGGGTCGGGACGCTCAGACCAGCTGAGGCCCTTCTCCACGAGGAAGAACGAGAAGACGGCATCCCGGTGGGGCGAGAGCCACTCGCGTCTCTGCCACTCGACGTCGTCGTATTCCACCAGCAGCTGAAACAGTGGTGAAGCGGACTTTAAGGACTTTAAAATCGCTGGCCTCGCTGCCGTTATTCATCAGTTTGCTACGAGTTGCACGAGGCGCACGCTCATGGGAAGAACGCAATTACCTCTCTCTCTCCCACTCTCTCTCTGTGTCTATGAAATGCGACAGATTGCGCTGCGCGTGTGGTTGCGCGGTTGCGAATCTCGCCAGAGTCGATTCTACGGTTATTTGCTTACCTCTCGGCCCTCCAATACCCCTGGCCTTAATTTCCCGACACTTGACCATCTCGTTTGGCCATTTGTTTCAAATTGAGCTTAAAAGTGCTGGACGATGCTGGGCAAGGTGGCTGAGGGCTGAGTGCCCGGCCAGGCCGACTCCTCTCATAATGGATGGCAAATTTAAGAAGCAATTTCACGGGGGCACTGCTAGCTAGCGCTGGTCATACCGACTTGGGCGGATTAATAATCGAGGTGGGCCAGCTTTAAGGGCGGGAAGGGGGGGGACGCGCGGCCATTTCCTTGAACGAATCGAGGAGCGAGACGGAGAGCGGAATGGCAATAATCCGTGCTAAACAAGCTCTTTCTCATTTCGAAGCCGTGAAGGCGAAGTGTGGCGGTCGGAGGAGCCAATTTAGACGTCGGCGTGCCTCGGCCACTCGTTTACGCTTATTAAACTTAATGAGTGGAATTCCTTGTTTTCGAGCCCCGCCACGGGCCCTTTAACAGCCCGAAATTCTTAATTGCTTGAGCGCGCGAGTGCTCGACGCAGCCCTGCACTCCTCTTTTTCCAATGCCAGTCGGGGTTGGTGAGTGAGCTGAGCGCGCGCGCGCATGTGGCGATGCGCAGCCGCGAGGCTGCATTAGCGAGAAGAATGTCGAGTAGGCACGAAAAGCCTTGCAATTATTGTAGTGATAATGGCTTGGTAATGTCCGTAGGTGGAAGCCAGCATTGTATTAATGAGGATATTGTAAAGTGTGTTTGTTTCTTGCGGCTGGGCATCGTCGGCCATATGGCAATTGTAATTTCAATTTAAAGTCAATGCAGTTGGAAATGAAATATTTAAATGCAGCCGCGTTCGTGAGACAAAGGCTAGGAAAAGTGCAGCGATAGTAAATTTAATTTCACCGCCCATCCATCCATTCAACGTTCAAATTCGAATGCTAAGCGAATGGTAATTATCTTTGAATGTAGCGTTAATTGAAACTGCGAGCGCCCTCGGCAAATGAAATAAAGCGGGAATAATAATATTGTTTCTTTATCGAGGGAACGAGACAGCGATGATAATGATGATGATGGAGAAGCGTCGGGGATTTACGGAAAAAAGCCAATCGATGCGATAGGACTCGGTAAAGGGAAATGTACAAAGCCATCTATGGCGCATTGGTTGAGTAATCAAAGCATAAGACTGAATGTATTGAATTATTTAAAAAGGATTGTTCAATGAGTAGCGCAAATTGCCCGATCGTCGAATACCATTGAGCCATCGGACCAACCGACCGCGTAATTATTCCCAAAAATAGCGTAAAGGAGCGAGAGAGTTGTGGTGCGTGGTGCGTGGTGGTGGTGGTGGTGGTGGTGGCGGCGGTGGCGGTGGCCACGGCGGGGAAGGCGTAGGAGGAGGAGGAGGAGGAGGAGGAGGTGGAGGAGGAGGACGAGGAGGAGGAGGAGGAGGAGGAAATGGCTCTGGCAACTATTCGAAATATACGGCATAGATAATGTACATGCAACTAGAGTTGAGACGTGCGGGCCATTCCCCGGCTTCGGGTAAAGGCGACGAGGTCGGGCGCGCGCCAAAATTAAAGCCGTCACGCTGTCATGAATAAGTATGAAGAGTATAATCGCGATTATTATTATGCATTATTCATGGGGCGAACGGGTGTGTGTGTGGGCCAACTTAGACGTTCGCGTGGACGTGTGTGCGCGAGCGAGGTTCTTGTCGAGTGAGTACGAGTGTCCGAGGGTGGCCCACCACGCTCCACGGCCATATTGTTTTGCAGGACTTTTTAGGCCGAGGTCGGCTGAAACGATAGTACGTCTGGTGCGTGGCATTAAGCTTGCGGAGCGAGTCGGGTGAAGCTGTTGATATGGCAAGGTCGCGGTGCTGTCGCTTTCTTTAAAGTGCCGAACCGTTAGGAGCGGGACGCTGCCTCCGCCGCTTCCTATTCGCTTGCCGCCACTGGACTCGCTCGGGTTTTGCGGAGAAGTTTCGGTAAATAATTGAAAATAATGGTCACGGGATGAATCCTCGGGTGTAAAGTGCTTGCCGAAGTAGCGCGGGACAACCGCGGTGTCACAATGGCCCATTACATTTAATGAAGAGGCCGGAGAGAGTGAGCGACAATTTTAGATTCTTGGTGGGGCAAAGTGGCCAAGCCCCATAAGAAGGCCGAAAACTTGGATAAAAGAAGGGAGGAGGGGAAGTCTGTCGTTAATGTGATATTGATATTTTGGCGGCGGGGGTATGGTTGGCATTCTATTTGGTCTGGGAATTAATAAGCCCCGGGTGAATTTGAGCGTGGGCTTTCTATTTTTAATTGAATTCCGATAATCTGCGAATTTTTCTGAATACTCGGTAAATATCAGCCCGGTAACGAGTTAATAATAATTATGATGAAGGCGAAGGAACGAGTCGTGGAGACGACGAGGAGGGGACGAGTTCTCATCCTTTGTTTGTTTGTTTGCTTTGTTGGCTTTGACGCGTAACCTAATGGTTGTGCGAGAAGGAGGCAGAGAGTCCACTTGACATCGAATGTTTGAACGGAACGAAAGCTCCGTACAATGATTAAGAGGCGCAAAGTCATTCGATTGCAATTTGCATTTTTCGCAGCAACGAGCTTGTAGCATTCGATCGAGCGAGCATCCCTCAATAATAATCGTCAATAATAATCTGAAATGTATTGTTAATTAATTGCGGGGACACGAGAGGGGCAACGTCAGTCTGTGCGTTAATTGGTGGAGCAAGTGAATAAATACGATGCGGTTATAACAGTATGATTAATCTCCCAATTTCGTAAAATTATTTCTAAAAAATGGAGTGAGAGAGCCGAGGTAGGCTGAGCGAGTGGGACGAAATAATTAAATACGTGATTATAATATAAGTATGAGCAGGCGTACCGAGCGGCGAGAATAATTACTCGGCCGACCTATTTTAAAAATTCCATTCGGTAATCAATAAAGTAGCGGGGCGAGATAACAAATTGAAAATAAATAGATTCTCAATTTAAAAATTAATGCAGCCGCCAGATTATTTCCATTAACGCGGGGAATTACGAGCCGCGGGGAGAAAAAGCTGAAAATCATTTACGCGCGATTTATCGATCCGTGCTCAGGCATTAAATATGCTAAGGCGTAGGCTCGGACTTTCCTACATTTCCATTATACAATTAAAGTTGAGGCTTTGCGATCATTGATTTGGGTCTCGGGCACGCACGCCGACAAAATTCAGAAGCCAACTATTAAAGCAAACTAAAAGTGTAACGCATTACGAAGGCGGCGCTGTACCGTAAGCACGCGCTCGCTGATTAGAGGAGAAAAAGTCCAATGGAAGCGGCTCTGCCCCAGTCAAATGAAGTAAAATCAGCAGGAGACGAGTCGAGCGAGGCACTGCAGGTGGACCTGCCGTGATTACCCAAGTGAAATTTACTCGACCACTTAAGCAAACTTGGCGCTTAACCCATATAAGAGTGTTTTACAGGTGGCAACATTTGCTCGGTTGTTGCTTGGCTGACGTTAAGCCGGCCCCGACTTGAGCAGAATCGGTCGAGTCTTGGAAATTTTAGCGGCGATTCAGCCGGTAGGTATGCGCCACCTCCCACCCCCCTCCTCCCACCCCACCTACCCGACCGCCGCCTCTCCCCACTCATTAAAGCTGATTTTCTCTAGGAGTTGCGGGTTAGCGGAAGGTCGCCACGACGGGGCACGTGCGCGGGCCTTTAATGGCCGCTTAATTAAATCGGCGCCGATAACGAGTCGCGCAAAAGCTCAACCTTGCACTTGAATCGCCATTATCGAATCCGCTTTTTGCGGCGGCGGTGGCGGTAGGGGCCGGGAGGGGGTGGGCGGGGGCGGCGAGGACGGGACTGGACGGGACGAGTGAACAGCGTGACGCGGGCGTAAGAGGTGGAGGTGGGGCGGCGTAGGCGAACGGGGTGGGCGCGGAGGAGGGG
>JAPYYT010003179.1:0-22499 GCA_030522565.1 Ceratosolen corneri | reverse complement strand
CCTGAGATTGTATTGACGTAAAAATATTGAACAATATCAATGAAGTCTTTGATTATGAAATCAGAAAGAGGAGGATTATATTTTTTATATTTTTTTTTTCTAGAATTTTTTTTTTTTTTTTTTTTTTCTTATAGATTTATTTTTTTTTATATATTATATAGTTATATATAATATTTTTTTTATAGTTGTTATAGAATTTTTTATAGAGTTCTTATAGAATGGAACTTTGGGCAACCAAACGAAAAGTGCTCCCCTTTAAATTGTATTTTCCTCAGGTGCTCGTGATTGCATTCATTAGCCGCGGTAAATTAAAAGAAGAAAGAAAAACTCGTGAAAACCGTTAGTTCTTTAGTCATCGGCGCTCCGATCGAGTTACGCGGTCGGGAGAATGAATTCAATTTTGCCTGGCGCATCCTGAAAAAGCGCAGTTCGGGCCTACACATACGTAATGTAATAATCGGCATCTATATCGGCCATATGGCTCGAGGGGTACTCCACACAGAGAGAGAGAGAGAGAGAGAGAGAGAGAGAGAGAGACAGAGAAGGAGGCGCCCTTTTTGAGTGTGCGTATCGCCAGGAGATATAACGACGGGGGCTGATGTATGTAGCGCCCGGGCAGACAGATTGCGAGTGCGACTCATGTTTCCTCAACCGATTGTGTTCGGTGGCTCAATTTCGTGGAAAGATCATCGGCCCTCGCTATGATAAACGATGGACAAAGTGTCGTCCTATCCAACTTTGTCATTTGTCTTTCTCACTCAAATCCCGCGGTCCATGCTCGTTGTCTCCAGGGATTATCGACGTACCTGCTTACCGATAATATTTGCGTAATGCACGCTAATTCGATATTGAAATTAATAAATCCGAAGGGCACGTCGGTCCGACGTGACATGCCCCCCTCGCTGGTGTAACGTTCCCATAACCCCATCGTGTTCATGGCAAATCGCTTGTGATCGAGCTGACCCCGTCCCCCGGTCGCTCAATGCATCATGATTTAATCAATCTCGATCGTTTGCTCATGAAATTCAAAAACATCGGCAATGCGCTCCTCTGCATTTGCATGCAATAGTTTCCGTCTGTCGTCGAGGTCAAAGACGCGATCCGATCGGAGGCACCGGGGGTGAAAGCCGTTCCCCCCACGGCCAAATGTCGCGGGAGTGGGGGTCGGGGGCGGGGCGGGTTGAAATAGAGGTCGCCTTTAATCAAGCGACAAGTGGTCCGGAACGCGATGCAGGTGTCCCCGCTCCCCTTGAAATCAACGACGGATCGAGAATAAGTCTGTTTGTTCCATTAGCTGGGTCGCGGATAGTAATCTCGAGCGCGCGTTCGACGACAACTGTTCACTTTGCGGACCTGGACTGCCCTGCGCCATACTACGCCATACTACATACACGTCACACTCGCCACAATCTCACAATATTTGCCTGGATCTCACAATAATTATTCCCAGTGTATTCGCGCAAATCCGCTATTGACACAATCATCGGGTTGGTGTCCATAGACTCTCACTTCCCTCTAATAAGAGCCCTCTTTTCCTGTAATGAGGGCGCTCGCTATTAGAAAGCCCGTCAATTGGAAGGCGTTGGAGCGGCAAGCTCCGAAAAATCGAGCATCCAGCGCTTGTCAATCGAACGAGTGAAAGTCAAGTAAGAAGAGCGCGCTCAAAGCAGATCGATTTCATCCAGAATCAGGCACTCGAAATTTTTGAAAATGATTTATCGAGCCTCGAGTCCCAACTCCAATCCCGCAATTCTCGGTTAAGCAACCGGGAAGCCGCATCGAGCTCAAAGGCCAACACTTTCGTGGCCACTAGTGCAGATAAAGTCGGCCGTTGAAACGGGCCAAGTAGCCCATCAAGATCCACGCGGATCATCCATCAAAGGCGAGGAGCAGCTCTGAGAGTAGGAAAAAAAGGGTAATGGGACTTGGCGAGCACAGTAGCGCCATTCACGCGAGCAATCGCGATGGCATTGGAGGAGCGACGAATGACGGCGCAACCGTGACTCGCACTAAGGTCCGCGCACCAATTACCCGGTAACGCGCTGCCGATGATGAAAGAGCTTCCGTGCCCCGGACGGCTGGTGCGATGCGCGCGCAGGCACCATTAGCAGAGTGCGCCTGCGTCGTTGATCAGAAATTACAGGGGGCGCTTGGATGAAAGGCCTGGACATCTGCCGCGTCACCTACTACGGCCGTATTAATATCTGCCGCCTCCCCCGGCCCAGCATTTTAATCTGGACGCTCATCTGCATCGACCTTATCTCACATCACTGGCTAATTCGTTGGATTCCGGCAACACCTACGCCCGCGATTATTACCCCGTGATCCGATCTTTTATTTATTGGGCACGCTGTACCATAAGTGCATGACACGAGCCCCGCCATATGCACACGAAGCGTGTGTTTGGCTGAATTAACGATTGCGTATTTTGGAAGGCTCACGTGACCCATCCGCCATGCTGACGCGGAATATCCAAATACTGCGCTCACGAGATTATACGCCAGTGCGGTTTTAACGTCGCGACAGGCTCTCGTCAGTTATGAATTATTGATTGTCCATGAAGCTCGAAGCTGTATTTAAATATTGCAACCGATCCCCGAATAATTAATGCAGATCAGCTGGCGGCGAGCGGGAAGCCGTTTAAACAATTGGAACCGATTTTTGCACATTGCGGAGCGCACATTTTTCGCCGCGCATATTGTCATTAGCAAACAGGATAATGTTTTATGGGCCGCTTTTATTTGACGCGCGAGTGCTTCAATTATTATTCTGTCGATAATTCGACGGTCGATGCTCTTCATATTATGATATGACCTCATGCTCTTATACGAAATTATAATAGCTGTGATACTTCGGCTGTAACATATTTCAAGAATTTAAAACAAAGCTTTTATAGCTTAAAATGCACCCATTGGCCTATAAAATATGTTGCGCAATATCAATCGCGAGAGGAAAAATTTATTTACCTCGAATATGGCATTTGTAGAAGCACTGGGCCGTGTGCATTTGACCTTACGGAAAATTTATTTGCATTTTTCTTGAAACTACTTTTCTTTTTTTTAATGGCTAGACTTAATGTTAACCAACGCTATAAGCTCCAACTTTAAAATTCTATTATTAACTAAAGTGCAAAGAATTTATTCGTCTCAATGATTTTTTACTCTCAAGCATTATCCGAGCTTTGAAAAAATTATTTATTTCCATCTCGCTCAAGCATAATGTTATCCTGTAAAGATGAAATGCAAGAGCACAGTCAAATAAGATTTATATTAGAACACGTTTTAATTTAAAAGAAAATACGAAAACAGCGTAGATTTACACGAGTAGGGTAAGTTCTATTATCGGGAAATAATATTATTAAATACATCTGTAACTACCCTATTTAGCAGAGTGATATTATAAGCGTGAGGAGGGCATACAAAAGTAAAACAAACAAGTAATAATGGAACACACGTATCCTTCATTATATATGAATCCTTTAAATGGAATGCTGATATTTTCCTGCGAGTATTTTCGTAGGAATTCAATTTTATTTGCATCTCAATTGTTAGTCGTGAGTACAATAGAATGTAATTGGGTTTCTTTGATTGAGGCCTGATTTAACGACCTTTATTTTAGTCTTATTTCAACAAAATTGTCTTTACTTTAACAAAGTCAGCCCCAAATATAATACATAAATGCCTGCATAGGTATTCCATGCCCTGAGAAATGAAATTGAAGTATATTCTTAATGTAAGGTAATAATGTTGGCAAAATGTATTTTTAAATAAATTCGTCATCTGATTTAAAAAAATCTCCATGATGCCATTAAATGAAAATCATTAACACTATAATGCTTTACTTCATTTTGAAATCGTAATATTGAAATATAAAAGTACTACGGCGTTTTTCAATTTCTTAAAATAAATTAAAAATTATTTTTGTCAAGTTGAATTTCATTTAATGCTGTTCATAAAACAATAATTTATTACGAAGATAAAATAGTAATAGAACAAACAGACGTGAAAATGATCTGAAGGTTACTGTGAAGGATATGAGGGATACGACTGTTACAATTTGTGATTAATGCACTAAATGAATACAATATAATAAACTGCTGCTGATAGATTTGTCAAGTAAATGAATTCATGTTCTATTTCTGTTACACATTTTGTCGTAATTAATGTAAGATAAAGTACAGAACATCTGGTTTAATTAGCAATGGAAAATTTTATATTTTTTTTTACGCTGATCTCAATAACGAAGGTACCATAACTTTCGATTAATGAATATATATTTTCCATTCATGTGTCAACAGATGTCCACGCTTTATAAAGAATCAATAATTTATTGTACGGTTATAAAAAATGATAGATCGATTTTGATTTTGTAGCGCTAAACCATATCAAAATTTTCTAAATAACCATTGATACAACGACATAAAATATTCAACATTATCGATTGTTTATACAGTGAGTATGAATTCAATTGAACTAAAATAGAAACAGTCAATTTTTAAACTTGTCTAAAATTATCCTAACGTCCCTTCACTCAAATCAGAAAGTCCCATAGAGTATCTAGTTGTTGTTAAGGCTTTTAATGTATGAAATCGCTTTATGCCCTCTCAATTAGAAAAATCATTATTCCAAACGCGAAGATTCGCGGACTTTCCCACAGCTCGACGAAGTTTTTATCAAAATTTTAAAGCCTTACTTGTGTGTGATTTACGATGCACAAAAAGAGGTAAGATCTAGACGACGCGTTACAGCATATTCTCTCGTTTTATTAATAGCCGCGATCGGAAGCAGCAGCGCTGCTTGATAAATCAACGCTTCGCGTTTCTAATGGATCTTCCGCCAGATGATGCGCATCGCGAGATTCGAGTTGTTTATCCAGAGATTCGCCACGGATCGATACCTTTCGCCTCTAATTGTCTTCTGGTTGTTAATGTGTTTTTTTTTTTTTAGAGGTAGGGGATCTATTACGTCGTCGGGTATGTGACGCTGGGTTATTAGGGATGATTTAACCTGGTAAGCTAGTTTGATGAGTTGCCGCGTTCATTTTTTTGCGTTTCATTACGGTATCGTGGGAAATTATTTCTTAATGCTCGATTAAAAGCGAGAGATATTTGTTTCTCTAATGCATTTTTATTTTAGCTGCTACAGTAGACTACATATTTATTGGTATTCATAATAATTAATTTGAATGACTAATAAGTATGTGTGTGCCGAAGTCCTATCGTGGGTTTGATATTAATATTTTTCATTATTTCTAATATGCTTTATGAAAAAAAAAAAAAATAAAAATAAATAAATAAATATTCGTATTTGCCGCTTCGTCTATAAATACATCTACTTATAGGTATAAAATTTTGCTGGGTAGGATATATCATATAACTATTTTCAGCGGTAATTCTGACTTTAAAAAGTTTTCGTGTCAAGTGTATTCATAGCTTATAGCGATACCATTCGATAATAATAACATGATGATCGATGTTCGAAAGTGAGGGTTAGCTTTTGAATTGTTACTATGTTTACTTTTACTTTGACTAGGATAAATTATTTTAATGCTTCGTACGCAATACTTCTTACACGCACGTAAGTCATAAGAGTAACATTTTCATTAGATTATAAATATTCATTAAAAAAAAACATTATTAAAGATTCTTATGCAATAATATTAATTAAATAAATAATTATCATAAGTTTATGTTTAAATAGTTACAACACTCTATGGGTGTACATGAAAATATATTCAGTCTACAGTAATTGCATTTAATTAAATATAGAGAAATGTTTATGATAATAATGAAATTTAAGTAATTTATTAAAATGATTAGTTTGGCACTAATGTATGATTTCGATAACGAAGTAGAAATGTTTGAGTTTACGCGATAATTATCCTGCTTAAAAATTGTATTAAATCCTTATAATTTCATAATAATATAATTTTTCACTTATCTAACGGTTGCGTAAAATACATTTCTGGGAACGATTATTTAAAGTCTTGCAACAATAATATATTTTCATGGAGTTTGTTTTTAAAAATATGAAAAATTGTTGCGATGAAGATGTGTAATTGAAGTTAATTATCAAACTCAAATTATTCATATAGGACTCGTGTTAATGCACTTGAATTCATAATATCAAAATTCATTTTACTAGTATCATTATTATTTTCACTAAAATGTCTTCATCTTATGTCACCAAAACCACTTACTTATTATCATCATTTTTATAGAACATAGATTTATATTCTCGCTTCTCTCTCTATCTCTCTCTCTCTCTCTCTCTCTCTCTCTCTCTCTCGCTCGCTCGTTCTCAGTCTAAGGAATTATATAAAATTTGAAAGCTATTAATTAATATATGAAGAATATGTACAAAATATCTACGCGGGTAAAGGGGTATTACCGTTATCCTATATAATATTTTTATATAAATTGTTATTTGTTATTTGAAATAAATATTTATGATTAATTTTCCAATTAATGTTTATAAAATGTATATATTAATTTTCAAACATAATGCTAAATCAATAGTGTCATATTTTCCAAATATTTCTTTCAAATATTTTTAACTTGTGAAATTAAATATTCTATATTGTTGAAACAATATTTAAACATATTAAAAATATTTAAAATGAATTTATATAAAAATACGCATAATAAAAATGATGACTAATACAAAAATATTTTGCAATATGCATATAAAGGGTGTATATAAGGCATTTTCCTAATCAATATGTTTGAATTTATGTTAAAACTACAACTGTTTAAATATTTCAAAAACATAATATTCTCGATCATATTTAAAGAATTAAGTTATGCATAAAAATTGCAATTTAATTTCTATACTATTTTATAATATAATAATTTCTCACAATAAGAATTGAATACATCGATAGAATGATAAAAATTAAAAAAAAATTATTCAATTACCAATAAATTAATGCAGTTATATTTTTACAATTACTTAACATTTCTATCATATTTATCATCCATTTTTAGAACATAATTATCGTTATTCTAATTTAATGTAAAAATTCTTTACGAATTAAAAATTAAAAATTTACTTATTTTTACATAGAAACTAAACAATTCACTTTTAAATATCGTCTGTCTAAAAGTTTACATTATTTTACATCGTCGAAAAAAATAAAACCCCAAAAGCAACGTTTACTTCCAATAATATCGATAATGTTTGTGTAAACTTAATAGTACTTCAAACTTTTAGTACTGCCCGTTTATCGGCGAAAACAGAAATTGCCTCTCAGTTCTTTATTATTTAAAGAATGTAGTGAGATAATGCAAGCTTTTAGATGCTCGATATGTTCAAGCGAAGTTTTTTAGTTTTCGCATTAAGGTAAGGATCGCTGAAAGATATATCGAGTGATCAGTTTGATTATTAACTGGAAATGCAAGTTTCATCACACTAATTGGTACTACTTGGCTCCCAGGTTACATTTAAACGGAGCACGTATTATACAATTTGTCCTGTCTCAATTATTACCGTCGTATTCTGGAAATCGAATGAGAAAGTAGAAAGCATGGCCTTGGCAGAAAAATTGAGAGATTTTGCAAAGGGGCCAACTTTCCATTAGAACCTTGCATTTTACAACAAAATCAACCTTCCATTACCATTATGTAGTTTTGTAAAAAAAAAAATCTTCTTTAAGCCCGATGCTCAATTTCACGTGGTGCTGTGGTTTCGATTTCAAAGAAAAGAGCAACGAGTAATCTCCTGTGGGAAACTTTCACCCCGTCGCGGGGGAGTTGAGTGCGTTAAGGGCGGGAGGTAATAACGCAACATTGCCGGCATAATGCAGATGATATTCCGTATCGCGCACATCATCGTCACGGGAAAATTCTCCACCGCGTACTCTCCGTGAGTGTGCACTTTCAAGTTATTTTTTCTCTTTAGAGAAATGCAGTGTTCCGCCTTTTCTTTCGCTCCACGGTGCTTTTCTGTATCTCGTTACGCTATTATACACCGATGATGGAGTTTACAAATTATATCTCGCGGGTTTGTTGTTATTTAAACTTATGCTCTTGGGGAGAGTTTGGGACGAGGGATTTTAAAAATTAAAATCATATAATTGAATGGGTGAACAACCAAGCCCGACTCTGCATTTTTACTGAGCTGTAATTTCATTAATTCGCATCTTATTATGGTTATCACGTTTTACTTTAGAGATAGAAAGTTAAACGTTGTGCCTTAAATAATATATTTGTAGGTTAGTTAACTTTAGATATTTGACGATGATATTAGGAAGAGCCAACAAAAGATAAAGAAAAAAAAAATAGTTACAAAAATGATAATTTAAATAGAATTTTAAAATATCTTACTAGACAGTTTTATTACTGAATAATACAGCAAATGGAATAAAATCAGCAAATGGAATAAAAGCAGCAAATTCTTAATGGAATCGAACATTGCTGATTGAAATGAAGGATGAAGTTTTTGCGAGGAGAAATTCAAATCAAATACATATTGATATGTATTATTGAGGCTGCATTCTCTTTGATAAAAGCAAAATGCCTAATCCCAATGAAAAATATTTCGTACCATGGGATATAACGTACATTTTTATATTAAGAATGACAATAATTTTAAAATGATTTAAAACATAAAAAAGCTATATTTAGTTTATAGATCATATTCCTTTAAAACTCACGAGTTATTTACTTCACAATTCATTTTTAGTGCTCGTAAAATGCAGGTATTTTAAAGAAAGAGTTTTAAATTATAGTGCGTGCGTGCGTGCGTGCGTGCGTGCGTGCGGATAAACAGGTCTGCCTCATTGACAAACTCGTACAAATTTTATTATATCATTTCTTTTAAGAATAGCGATACACATTTTTTTTCTTTCTTAATAAATAAATGGTTGTATAAATAAAAGTTTTTTAAGTTAACGCGAGTGGCTGGAACATTTACTAGCAATGGATAGTACCATCGGAGAAGACGGTAATTGCTTGAAAGACATTGTTCTGCCTACATTGTCCACTAAAAAGTAGCCCAAAATTATAACAATCATTTCGCCAATGCATCTATTGCAATCTAGGCATTAATGAGCCAAGCATTAAATCAACAAACCAGCCTCAATTTATAAATAGAGAGATAAATAGAGACTACGATTGTGTTATTACAGCTACTACATTAAGTAAAAGCTTCGGCAGCCCGCTCGACGGAAAAAAATCTCGACTACATACAATAAAATTCTCAGCCTATCACTCATAATCGACGCAGAAGAGCGCTCGCCCTATTAATAACTCGCGGCTGACGAAAAAAGCTGCTTCTTCCTCCCATCGAACCATTTCATGCGTGGCGCGTAAGATTCTGCGGGAGTCCTGATTCACAGACGAGAGCCGGCCGCCATTAGGGAACAAAGAGAGAACGAAGGCGCGGGCAGATCGGCCTCCATCGATCATCGAATCCGAGCGGAGGAGACATAAGCTCGGCCCACTCGGAGGAGGACTGCGGCCACACGTACCATTAATCTCCTGGTGCTGCACGGGAGGACCAAGGTTATTGTGATGGGGAAGGAACGCTTTGATAAGCGCTGACGAACGCATCTGCATGTCGGGGATTATCGGTTTTGCGTGTATAGAGGCTCGGGCGCGCTGTTTGGCTAATTCTGCGAGAATGAGACTCGAATGAAAATTCACCAACGGCTGTTATTTTCACGCGCGGCTTTCCAGTTGGACGCGCATGTAATAGCGGCCGTGGTTCTTCATTCCTCTGCAATTATTAATCCTTTTCGATAATGTGGTAAAGGCATGGTCTATCGTTTCTTATGGGGGCAACTTGCCTTTGCGACAAGATTGTTTGCTCATATTATTTTAGTACTTATGAGCTTCTCAGGGTAATGCATTGCCCATGCATCTTTAATATAAAAAGGTCCGTGTCAGTTTCAAATAAACTGTATCATCATAATCTTCATGAATAATTGTTTGGAGTAATACTTATTAATATAAATAATTCAAAAGACTGACTCTTGGAGTGTCGATTACTATTAAATGCCAATACAAACTCAATGATTTAAAGTGTCATCGAGTGCGAATACACAGCGCTCGAGACATTATTTTTGACTTGCCATTCTGGGGCGAATTGCACAACTCCAATATCCCCGTCCTATTATCCTAAAAAATGCGTCGATCCGTTCGATAAAAAAAATTAACGTCGCTTTTCCTATCACGCAACGATAGAATCGGCTTATTATCCAAGGGGATGAACGCGCGTTGCTCGGAAGCGCTGAGATGCTGGCGGGTGGCTGGGGGGGGGGGGGGGGGGGGGGGGGGGTGGGGGGGGGGGGGGGGGGGGGGGCTGGGGGGGATCCGTGTTTGCGGTGTCGGTGCAGGCGCGTTTCCTCTTGCTTTTTCCTATGGTAGAAGGGCGAATCGGGCCTGGGACAGCCTCGCGAGATGAATGACGAGACTTTTATTGACCAAGCTCCTGTCGACATTAATGATATCTCGCGGCAGTCGTGAGAATCAGATTCAGATATTTATGATAGAGCTCGGATGTATTACGCTTGCCGCAATATTGCTGTAACGTCATTTCATGACCGATACAGACTCATGGGCGTGTGGGGTCGGCATCACTGGATCCGGCGGAAGCGGCGCTTTTTAACCCCGAGGGCGCAAATGCGCCCGGCACGTGACGTTACGGCGTCGGTCAATTAGGCGTCGCGTGGCGCGCGTCATTTGTCAGCGGCGTGCGAGGCCTCCGAGCCCCTCCTCCTGCTCATCGGGGCCGGTGATGAACCCGGGATGCATATCGATTGTGACGGGGAAGCGTCGAGTCGCTTATTTTTGTTAATTCTACCGCCCGCGCAGTGCTTCGTTCCGGCTTGAAGTCGAAACTCCGGCTTAATGTCCTTGCGAATCAATACGATCTCTGTTTAGATAAGCTTTCGCAGCCTTGGGATGAAAGGCATTTTGTGTTTCACCGCATGCTTCTTTCTTTTTTTCGTCCTCGCGGCGCTTACCGAGCCCATAATGCTGTTCGGCATTATTCATTATTTATAGTGCGCATTCGACCTTTTCGCGCATGATTTACACCGAGTTTCCTTTAGATACAAACGTACAATGGAAAATATTTTATACAGAGCAAATCTAATACTAAACGTCGAGTTTTTCGAGATGCAATTTTTCACAATCTTTTATGCCGAACGCACAATTGGAATAGTAGATTAGATTTAATGTCGACGGATCGGTTTGTCCAATCAGTCTCAAAAGCATATGGCACGAGGACATAACAATTTTCCTCGATTATTCTGCCCATGCAAATGATCTTAAATAGGGAACATTCAATGGCACTTTAATGCATGAAATAAAAAAAAATTTAAATATAAAGTTGCTTATGGTATTTTTTGTACATTTTACTTAAAGTATAATTGAAGGATAAACTGGTTTGTTGTAATCGACAACATTTATAATTCAAGTATAATAAGAATTTTTCTTTATATTCACCAGTTATTTTATATAGATGTATTGTAAGGATGTTTTTTCTTTTCCTTTCTTTTCCTTTTTTGAAGGAAAAGCCTCTTTACGAAAAAAAGCCCTTGTAATGCTCACGATGAAGTCCATGCCATGAAGCACGAGATTAATAAGATTTAAACAGTCGTTATTTAAATCACCATTCAAAGCATCGATATTATAGCAAAGGTCACAATGGAAATTTATGAAATCATTCGTCATCGAAGGCCACAAAGTTGTAAGGCACGTCTACCCTTTGGAAGAATCAGTGTATCAAATCGTGTTGAGTAAAGAGGAAAAAATGCCCACGCTGACGCATTCTTGGGTAGCCCGTCAATCCTCGCCTCGAAAATCCTGAGCCGAGAGAGAGAGAGAGAGAGAGAAAGAGAGAGAGAGAGAGAGGAGAGAAAAAAGGAGAGTCCAGTCATCGACTCTCCTCCAGCTCCTAAAGCCGGGAGCGCTCGGATTTTAATATCAAGTGTGCCTAAAAGCTATCGACTAATATCGCTCGTTAATGCACTTGTATTGCAGTCGGGAAAAGCGGCTTCCCGATGCATTAAGACCGCAACAAAGGCTCGCCGGCAAAATCAATTGCGCGCGAGCCGATCACCTCGGGCGTCGGCTGATGCGCCTGCGTATCACTGTCGCAGGCTCCAGTGACGCGGCTGCGGGGACGTCGAGGGGATGGGGAGGACGTCGGCTGATTGGAGGCCACGTGGCAGGATGAATTCGAGTAGCCGGCCACGTGACCGCCGTGCGCGTCGGCAATCGTGTAAAAGTCACGCTTTTCGACGGACACCCTCTTCGGTTGCCAGGGACGAAGCGACTTGGGATTCCTCGACTGGCGATTGTGGCCAGAGACTCTCAAGGGTAAGGAAAGGGGAGTGCTCGAAGAGGTATTAAGAAACACGTGGTTGGAATTCATGGTGAATTGGGTTGAGAGCCGATAAATGGTGCTTGATTCTCTTTACTTTATCCTCAGAAATTCGCACTCTTTATTTTCGTTGGAAAGGAAGCGACCGAGTTTACACGACGGCAGTCAACAACATTACACTTTGTTAAAGTAATGAAAGGGCTGCTTTCTAACTGTACCAGGCCTTTTATTTCTAGGACCAGTGAGTGCGAAATTACTTTGTAGACGTTTGGTAAAAATTTGAAAAGCAATTCTTTGTTCGTGAAACACCTGTTCAATATTGTTCAATTGATTTGCCGGATTGGAAATAAGTTTAGACTAGTGAAGATTATTGGATAAAAATAAGAACATTTGGATGCTGCAAATGTATGTAATCTTGATTTATTCATTCTCAAGTGGGCTGTTTCGATATTTTAAAGCCACAAATAGTAAATAAGAAAAGAAAGGAATTCAAATACCAAAGAACAAAACAAATGTTTGCCTAAAGTTTTGCGTATTATTGGTTGAATGTAAATTAAGAAAATTTGCTTTATAGCCTATTGATTTTTAGTATATTTGATAATTTAATATTATGAAACTGATAAGGTACACGTAAAGTCGAATTATAGTTGACAAAAATTATAGTTGGATTCTCGTGTAATTTTTTGTTTTGGTTTTGTCGTTTTTGTTTTTGTGCAACATTCAACTTATTGGTTGTAAGTTAGAAGCACAAGTCTCCATCTAATAAAATAATTGAAATTATAGAAGTTAAATATAAAATGATAAATATAAATAGAGATAATGAAAATAAATGTTCAAATACTGATTGTTAATAATAAAATGTCAAATGAAATTTTCATTGATGAATAAGACTTTCAAAGTATCATTTGAAATACAAATATTTAAAATACAAATTGAAAAAATATTCAGCTTCTTTGCTTAAAACATATTATCACAAATATGTATCCCGATATTTTTTTAATATAAAATAGAGATATACCGATCGATTTACCGATACTATTGCTGTTATTTATTTGAAAATATTATAAATGAAATATTTCTTGTATTAAAAAAATATATAATAATATTATTGGAAAGAGTAATACTTGCCGATTAAAAATTATACAAATACATAGAATTCTGCATTTGTATTAAGTGCATTATATTGTTAGCCATGCCGTATTATACTTCTACCCTAAGTGGAGCTTTGTAAATTTAGGGTGAATTTAAAAGAAACGTAGAAGAGAAAGCACGACCTTGAATAATAGATAATTTCGAGGTGAACTAGTGTGGTTTTCCTATGTTTTCCAAAGCTTAAATTTCAATCAAATTTCATTCGCTATCTTCTAATGGCATTGATGCACTCGTATTATATCACATAATTCATATAAAATAGCATTGGTAGATAAAGAATATAACACAATACGCAATCCTATTGTATGTGTAATTGATAGCTTCTTGTTTATACAAGTAAAGTTTGTCGGACATTCCTCGATAACACCGCATGTATAACATCCAAAAGGCACAATGAAGTTTCCCGTGAGAAAAAAGGCGATTATGAGTTATTGAAAAGCACAAAATGCCAGGGATGAATCGAAGGGTTCGCCGACGAAAGTGCAAACTGTAATGAATTAATTGCGGCACGAGCCGCGTGGCCGGAAGTGCGCCTGAACTTCCGCCCGTGCCATCCGTTTCCATTGTCCCGGAAAATATTTATGCCCGTCTCGTGGGAGTCGCTAGGATTTGAGGAAATGGCGCTTCCTTTTGTTCTCGGCCCATCCTTTCTCCCGATCTTTGGCTAATCGTTACGGGTGATTCGCGATGACGTCAGGATACTACGACCGTTCGTAGAATTTATACGGATGTCGACGAAGGCGCATTCTCCTAAGGCGAAAAATTTATATCCAATGATTCGTGCAATAACTTTGGGATCGGAGACGATAAAAATGCAATGACCGCAAGACAATTATGCAGAAGTTAATACAAATTTATGGGAAAACTTTGATGCGATAACTAATTGTATTATAGTGTCGAGTGAGGCTAGAAAAGCCTCTAAATAATCAACACTTTATTCGAGTTATTTTTTGAGGATGGAATTGATGCAATTCTGATCTGTTGAAAAACTATTATAAACTTTGTAAAATTTAAAAAGATTTTAAAATCTGTTGTCCATGTTATCTGTACTATCTGTACAACAATTTCGTTTCTAAACCAAGTTAGGGATGTTTAAAATTTGTAAACATTCTTAGTCCCATGATTAGCAGCGTTGTCATTTCAGGAGTGGAGAAAGAATTAAATTAAATTTATTAATTATTAATTAAATTAAATTTTTTTAAATTATTTTTTTTAAATTATCCATATAACTTGCTCGAGTCCCTCTTTCAAATTTAAATTAACACCCTCATATACATAAACAATAATTGAAATATAAACCATTCGAATTAATATCTATTAAATACAAGTATGTAGTGTTGCATTAATAATAAACTTCGGCTTTTAAACGTTAAGTATAAATATTAAGTATAAATACTTACTATGTAGTAGTGCTCAATGGAAATGGTGGCAGACTCAACTAAATAATATACTCAAGTTTTAATTAAAATTCTTCATTTTATACTTAATTATCACTAGAGTAAAAATGTATTGGAATAATTAATACTGAATGAAATAAAACAAATGACGACTATAATTATGATAGATAATAATATAAAGCTCATTACAACAGATATTTAATTATATGTACTGTAGACATGAAGTAATATGTAAAAAGTAACTAATCGATTACGAAATATTTATTGCTTTTTATATGGATCGAGTCGTCATTCTCGTTGACATAGACTTATTAAAAAGTGAAAAAGAAATACATTATCTCGGAAAGTAAGTAGCTTTCATTTTATCTGAGCAAGTCACGCGCAGAATGAGAATGAAATAAAAGACGCAGTAAGTACTAAAAATACAAATTGTAAATATCTCCCGATAAGTAATTTCTATATCAAAAAGGCTTATAATTAAATTTGCTGTGCCATCGTAAGAGCGATGAACTTGATTTTACATCTGAAGTTTGTGAAAAATTTAACATTATTGTGTATTTTATTAGTAAGTAATGCCACAATAACGGAAAGCTTACCAAGTGGTTTTGGCTCTCCCTTGTCCTTAGCATTTATGTGTTTCTCGAAATAATATTAAAATTAGATTATTCCTCTTTACAACCATCTCGAAATAATATTTTCTATTTATAACAATGGAGTATAAGAATGGCCGTGTTTAAATGTCTAATTTCATTAACTATTAGCATTGTGTAAAGCACAATGTTGTTCTTCATTCAAATTGATATACTAAATTTCATGTTCTATATTTAAATCACACCAACACAATAGTCCCGTCAGTAGTGTAACAATGTATATGCGCGCATACCCGTATAATAATGTCTCGTTTATTTTTCGCGCAACATTTTCCCATACATTTCATCTAAAAGCAATCAGCGTTAACACAAATAATACCAATACAAAACAATCTTTAAGGTAATTGGAAAATATCACGTATCGCAACCCAAAACGTATGTGAAAACGTTGCTGCGTTATTTTTCCTATAGCGGCGATGCTAATGGATCGACATTTTCATTCTTCTAGCACATGCTTTTCTTCGCGTATCTCGACAGACTTTGCTTGATTTCCATCATCCTTCAACGGACGCACTGATTTTAAATAATCCATCGCCACACGAGCGCTCGTCCTCTTTGAAAATGATGAATGCGGTGTCAAACCATTCGATCACTTTGAAAGATTTGTCGATCGGATTATCCAACAGTGTCTCGTCAATGGCTCTTTAAATGCGAGCGTCTTCCCTGTTCACTGCTAATCAACCTATTGTTCAGCACTTGTTAGAAAGACGACAGACGCGAGAGAAGATCGGTTTGTTAATCGTGACAGAGGACAATGTTAAGCTGCGACATATTAAGATATACAATGTTAAGTTGCGCGTAGGGTCTTGTAATGGATGTTTGAATGCATCTTATAGACCGCGATTACGCTTGCAATCCTTTTACCATTCGGTACTATCGTCAAGTTATTGATTATCTTATAGCCTAGCTTATAGCAGGTCCTGCGAGACTCTTTCCAAAAATTGAGGAATCCAAGGAGATCCAGAAATTTGACCGGCCAAATCATCGTCCGCTGAAACGTAAAACTGCCTTTATTAAAGCAAAGAAGATGGAATGTGGCTTGTCGTATTGATTCGTCAGACAGTAAAAGGAGAGGGCACGAAGAGGTGGAATAAAGCAAATGAATCAAAGCTAAGGCATGACACCTTAATGGAAATGGCCAGAACTGCGTGTCACCGAGAATGAGAAAATGCTTTGCTGTGATCTTAGGTGCCGTATATCATCGGATCTTAATAGGCTAAATACGCATTCACAGTTAAAGTCACACAATATCGATTCTATCGCGTACACTTTCAATCGTATACAACATCTCGATGCGCACTAACTTTTTTCACATAGATACAGCTTATCGTAACGATCGCATTTTGTACAACATCCGGCATTTATACGTCTACGCGTCAATCGACTGTTCCACGGCGATATCTACATCATCGTGTTGGGGTCGCCATCAAAGCAAACACGTTTCAATACGAAAATCGAATTCACAAGTAAGGTCTCGAGAAAGCTTTGGCCATTGACTCTGGATTGCCTATAATAATAACACTGACTACCATTACAATTAATCAAGTCATTTATTAGACTCGTCATTTGTTGATAAATAACAATGTCCTGCAGCATGACACGGAGGCTCTTTAATACAATTGCCCAACTAATGTTTACGTGGCTATAGATAGGACTTGTCCGATGTGCTACGCCAGTAGTTCCGTCAACCACCAAACTGCAAACCAGGAGAATCCAATTTAAGTTGACGGCGCACTTGTTAGCACGAATTTCCTGAAAAAGTGTAATTGAATATCGAAAGTACGTCGGCGCGGACAAGCCGGCCCTGCGCGATTATAATAAGCGCCTACGGAATAAAGAAGCGCCACCTCCAGAATTACCAGCCGTGAAATAATTCTGTTCCTCGAAGGGGTCGAAACACAGGAAAAACAAGAGTGGAAGGACAATGGGGAGGTCGCGGATTTGTTGTAGTCCCGCGTAGCCCCTTATCGGGCACGGCAATCGGCTCTTTATTGCGGGTCCTATCAGATGCGTGCGCACCTCGTTGAATGGAGCGGGGCCCCGACAATGGAGCGATTTTCAGAGAGCGGCGGGCGCTGCGGGGCGAGGAGGGTGGTGGTGATGGTGGTGGTGGTGGTGGTGGTGGTGAACAGAGAGCTTACAACTGCTACTCCATGAGCTTGGGTCATTGTTCTGGCTGTTCTTTTATTTATCTTCTTTTTCTTTTAATCGCGATTGACCAAGACGATATACGTTTCGATTTTCGAGGGGGATCATGATAACTCCAATGCCGAGTGAATATACGGCTCACCGAATATGATTGACGGCTGCTAGTGTTATTGGTTTTTACATAAATAGCGTGTCAACTCTTGCTCCCCTTTGCCGCTATATTAATTCGTTATGGCTAACCAAATATTTATTGTTATGGAGGTAGAAGAAGCTTGAGAAATTTCCTCGAAGTTAATTCGTTGCTAAATTTTGGAAGGTGTCAGCGCTCGTTTGTTGAACTTCTGCTCAAAATAACTGCATAAGAAATAATTGTTTCGATTTTAATTTTAGTTTCTCTTTAACTGTGTCGCAGATACATTTAGTCAATCGTTTTAGCATGTTTATCGGTACAAACGTTTTAAGGAATATCTTATCAAGCACTTTCATAAGCGATGTTTATTTATGTATACAAACTATATGTAGAATGTGCATCTCTTGAATATTTTGAGTAAATTTAATTAAAATCTCAAATTAAAAGTGAACGGTCTATATATTCGATTGAGAGCAATCATTTTTCAACTGAACTGTAAACTACATTGTCGACCTTTACTCATCAATTATTTAATTGTCACTAATGAATTGTGAATGAAATTCATTATATTCTTGAAAAGGTGAAAGTTTTTCCAGATTTCTTTATCATCGAAACATATTATATAAAGTATCCTATACGGATTCATATATATTAATATGCATATACATTTATAAAATAATTTCTTCAAAGCATATGCAAAACTTCACTATACTAAATTCATTAAATTTATATGGTTTGTGCCTAGAAGTTTTATGCCTTGAGACAAAAGATTACTATTGTATTTATAAAATTTGTATTAATTATTGCGTTAAATAATTATTTTGTATAAGCTAGAAGTATTCTGCTTTTATGTAGCACAAGCATTTTCGTTCTTTTTATAATTGGAGACTTTTTAAATTGACTAATATATATTTTATTTCTTATATTTTATATCTTCAATTAGAACGTCTTGTAAGCATATGATAAAAATTCATTCTCCCATCAAGATTCTACGTGCTCGTGGTATGACAACTATACAGATTTTGAACTTCTTATCTCTTCAATTTCTGTATAATGTAACTAACTACGTCGCTATTATAAAAATTGGAATACTGATGTTTTCTTTCGACATAAGTTTACGACATTCATCGGCTAATTTACACGGCTCACAAATTATAAGATTCATAAACTTTCCAAACACTTTTCCGTAATGCAAAGAAGATCTTCCATGTACAGATTAATATTTATATCGCACAAGCTAAGCCTCTTGTAATCAATTTGCGAATTTTTCTGTCACTCGCCATTTGCTTTCAATCAGCAACAAGCGAATCAGGCAAAAAGTCAGCGCGCGCAAAACAAACTATTGCCGTTACATTTGTAATCGCCCGTGAAAGCTCAACGATAAGTTATAGGCGCAAGCGCTGGAGTCTGTGCGTGTGTGAGTTATCGCGACCACACCTTGACTCCCCAAAGACCATCCATGGGAAAAGCAATCGAACGATTAGCGATAAACGGGCCGACACCTGTTAACAGAGTCTTTCTCTCGCTTACAAACCCCCTGAATCTCATATCTACGAAAATGTGCACCGGTCACGCGCTTCAGCATACAGCTTTATTTCAACGTTTATCGATGACTAATTGTACGGGCCAGGAATATTACGAAGCTCTCTGAAAACGGTTACCTCGTGCTTTCCACTCGAGCTATCATTTATCGATTGAACAAGAAGGTTCGAATATCATGCCATAGCTCAAAGGAACTATTTGTTGACTTTCGCTTCGTCCGAAACGTCCACTCGATGTTACGCGCTACGAACCAATATCCAAATGAAAAGTCACATTACATGCATCAATTACTGGAATCGGCCAGTAAGTAAGATTAAAAAATCGATCGGCCGATCCAAAAAGTGTTCGATCAGATCGCGTCTCGGACGGAGCGAGAGAGTGAGAGGGACAGAGCGGCGCTCTAAATACCCTGGAACATCAAATAAAAAGGCAAAGGGACTGCGGTCGTTAATCAAACCAGATCTCATGAAGATAGAAAGTAAATATTTGCAATTTGAGGAACGTCGGATAAATATTCATCGCCTCGGACCCGTCTTTCATCGATTCTCCCTCGGCGTCGCGCAAGCACAAGGAACGAGACGGCAAAAAGAGAGGTCGAATCAATCGAGAAGGCACTTCGGACGAAGGCTCGCGCACCTCCGGAATTAGCCTCTTCCTCCCTCTCGCCCCGACCCTTTCCCTCGCCCGACCGCCCGACCGCCCCACCCTCCTCCCTTACGAGCCATGCTTTGCATCATCACCCACGCGTCGCTCGTAAATATAGGAGGGCACGCGAGCACGCGAGGGCAGCTGGCTACGAACGAGGCCATATGGCCGACGCTCTATCTGCCCCTTTCATCTGCCCGCTCCCCTCCTCTCTTCCGCAACTAACACCACACTCCCTCCAGCAAAGCCAACGTGCGCCTTGTGACCCCGCACTGCAGTGCCGAACGGAGATTTCACGAATCGGCGGGGATGTGACCCCGTGTCTTCGAGGAATCTCGCGGCGTCTTGGGCCGGTGAGGAGGCGCGACGAATAGGAGCTGTGCAGAGAGATATTCGAAGGTATTACTAAGAAATTGGCAAATATTAAGGATATTAAGGAAATGAAACTTTAAAAATTTATGCTTCCGTGCAATCATTCGTTCTATCTTATGCATCCTTTTGAACTCTCCACGATTTACCTAAGGAATCCTATTAGATTTCTCTACTGATACGTTTGACGTCTCAATTACGTCTCAATTACACGCGCATACAGAAAGACATTAAAAGAGAGATGGGCGGGTCGGCGGGGGGAGGGGAATTCCTGCCAACGTTTTTCCCATTTTTAAGTCGATTTTAGGTCGTTTTTCATAATTCATGTCATCACTGATATTATCGATTATCAATTGCCATTTTATTCCTGAATATTATTATAAATTTTTCTTATAGCTTCTAACAAACTATAAGTATGATTGTCAATCATCATTAATGTACATTAATTTATATTTATGTTTATGTATATTTATGTATATATTATTCATCACATTTTTACAGACGTTTGCATTTCTACAACAAATTTGATACCGTAATTTGTTGTACTTATAATTAAAAGTGAATTTATTTATTATGAAGTATAAGGAAAGTATTTGAAGGCTAAACTTTGTAATGGAAAGATTTATTTTCTACAAACTTGATTACGTTATTTGAGATAAATTTTTTAAAAAAAGTGAATGGCAATGGATTTTACACCTAGAATAAGCCTAAAATTAATCGAACTCTTTTCATTGCATACGCATACTATGAAATTAATAAATGCAAACTAGAAATTTGTATAAACAAAATGTGGAAATCACGATAACACACATGTCAATATTCATTCCATATATTTCCATTAATTTCCATTTATATTAAATTTCAATTCTCGTTCGTAATGAATTACATGGAAAAGCAAATAAAAAGTAATACGGAGAACACAACATAATGCAAAAATAAACTTCGATTATTTGTAAATGTTTTGTTTGGGAAGTGGACAATGGCATTATTTGGCTTTCTTTATTTTCTGTCATCCGATCATAGAAGTTATTTATTCCCCGACTTACGCCCCTTACAACAATCAGCGTGTCATCTGATAAAAGATTCTGAAAACGATAAACTGTTCCATCATTGATTTCAACATATGACCTTTAATAATGAATAATTGATTTACTAAAGAACCACGGATCTGCATCTCTTTGTAAGTAACGAGTATATGCGATCTGCTACTTACCAAAGCTCACAATGTATTTATTTATCAATCGAACGTTAGTCATTTTTATAACATTTTAAATATACACGAACCCGGTCATTTTCGCAAATCGCTTATGGCTATTCCTAAAAGTAATGCAACATAATACGAATCTCAGATTTATCCGCGTATGATAAAAGGTATGTCCATGCCATCAGCCAAAACGTCCTCCTCGTCCTTTGCAACCATAACGCCCTGGTTAATCGAAATAAACGATTGTCCAATTACGTTGGTCGATAGTGGCATCGCGTGCGCCCGCGTTCGCACGCACGCAAGCACGCACGCACGCACGTATGGAGCTGCTGACTAAGTAAAAAGGGTGTGCTCAGGGCGTCGCACGCGAGAAATCGAAAAGTCGGCTTTGCATTCCTTAGCGTTGTTTGATAGAAAGTTAGTTAAAAGGTAAAAGCATGCGGTAATGAAGGAAGGAAAGGTCCAACTCTTCCCTGGAGTGAAGTGAATTATTGGAGAAATTTGTGGAACGATGGTGTGTGTATGCATTTTTGGTGAAAACTTATTGTATATTTTTCAGTTTGTTCAAGTACTTAAATAAATTGCAAGCATAAATCGTCAGTTTACAGGGGGTTTGTTGTACAGAGAATTTCATAAAATTTAACAAGTTTCGTTGTTAAATTGAGTTCGTAAATATATTAATGAGACATAATTATTTCTCTATGAGAACTAAAATCAATAGTTATCTGAAACTTGACTATTCGTCGTTGTATACATATACGTGAATTTTATAAGATGCATTTAATTCAAATTAAACAATAATTTTTTATGGTGTCTAATGTATTTAAAAAATTAATACTAATTCAAGGTTTAAATAACAGATATTTGAGTAAGTTTAATATTTTTATTTACTCTAAAATATTTATATTAAACACGATCGTTCACACCCTTTTC
>JAPYYT010003177.1:0-16740 GCA_030522565.1 Ceratosolen corneri | reverse complement strand
AAATCAATTGTTGTTTCTTTGCCAAAAGTTATCTGTTATTTTAACAAATCCAACTTATATCTTATGTACTGAAATTAAAAATCACATGTAATATATATATGCTTGCGTGTGTGTGCGCGCGCGCGCGCGCGGACGAGCGAGTGTGTTTATATAGTATGATTAAACATGTTAACGTATATACGTATACATATGTAATATATAATGTAATATATATATTTAATGTACTTATAATAATTTTATCGTGTAAATACGTATTCACGAATTTTTATTATTACGAATGTTAACTATATAAATTACGAATGTTAACTCCAACTCATCAAAATATATATAGATATGGAATACTAATTATTTGTAGAATAACCATTTATTACTTTGTCTATTTGTAACTTGATCCAAAGTAAAAATATTTGATTTATAAATTCAATCTACATACATAAATATATTTTGTTTTATTATGATATTTGGTCAAACTCCAATTTTTTTAATGAGTATGATTTTATTTTAATACTATTTCTAATAATGTTTATACAATATAAAAAAGTGAGTTAAATTATATTGAAATATATATAATAGTAAATAATTATATTATTTTAAAGATTTTTACTAAAATTAAATATCGGCATAATCTAAATAGTGATGTACATGCATATGTAGGAACATATTGGGAAATACACAGAAAAATCTTTAAATTGTGGAATGTTGAAAAACATTATTATTGAAACGATTATTCCATCATTTATATAAATTGCATCTAAATTATGATAAATCATTGATAATTATTCGATTTTAAAAAGTAATAAAATCTGAATGCTATCTATTTCTATAATCTACATATTTCTGTATCGACACTAAATAATTATAGTTAGATAGCTTAAATTTGAATACAACGCGTTATAATTACGTACGTTAATTACTAAAACCCTCAAAATTATAAAATTATTGCAATTTGTCATTTATTAATTGTTAATTGTTAAAATTATTGATTGAGTTTTTATATAATTTCGATAAAAAAAAATATATTTATAAAAATATTTATAAAAAATATATTTCTATAAAAAATGAGCATTTTAGTGTTAGGATAGAATAGGCTTTTTTGATGGAATTTCTAATGGTTTCAAATAAAAAAATGATTGCTTCAATTTATCTACAACGGCCAAATGAATTGCTTTAATTAAAAAATCCTCGTTAAAAGTCAATTCAAGAAATATTAAAATATTTGTATGGTTCAAATTTAAAAATTTATGTATCAAAAATTAATTTAAAAAGTAGTAATAGCGTTATTGATTAAAAGTAACAATCCAATGGTCTTCAATGTGCCTTTTAATTATTTTTAAGCATTGATATATCGAATTCAATCATGGAAGTTCTTTATTTTGTAAAAATTTCATAACATCATTAACATTGAAAAATAATGAAATAACAAATCATGGAGAATTTACAAGTTTTATCGTTATTTTGTAAATGGCTATAATTAATATATATAATTGTTTTGTAAATAAATTGTTTAAAGGCACCTAAAAACTGCCTCGTCAAAATACGTATAAATTCCAATGCTACAAACTAATTTCCTAAATATTTGGACAAATTGAAATCACTTATTCGTACGGTCGTGTGCATTCCTAGATATGTATACCATGTAAAATTCCATTTCCCCATGAGAATAACAAAAAAAGTCGTTCTCAGCTCTCCCCTTTTAATGACCATAAATCGTCATGAAGTAATAAAAGCATTCGAAGAAATGATAATAACCTCGGTGCAACTCAATAGTAATTAGTTAATAGCGAAAAGACGAGTTGCCGTTCCAAGTGGAAAAATCGGTGGAGAAAGCGAGTGTAGCGCCCTAAAATAAGGCTGATAACGCCGATTGTAAAATGCGAGTTGGGCGCTACATTGTTGGGTCGCGCGTATTAATGCATTGGCCAGCATTTCATCATTAGGTTTTATCGATCGCTCATAAGCATCGGCCTGCGTCGAACTCCATGCCTCCAAGAGGAAGCGCCTATTACATTTATCTCTCGAGCGCGAATATTTTTATTATGATTTTTTAGCGCCAGGTGGCCGCGCGCGTTTTTATGACGACGCTGCGCCCGATAATGCCAGCGGCTCCCGACAAGGACACAAAACAAGAGATCAATGCGCTCCTCCACGTCGCAGCGCCATTACACCGATTAATGTCACTTTATATTTCCTTGTTGTTATTATTATTGCTGTTGTTGGTGTTATTGTTGCTGCTGGTGCCGTCGAATCTGGCGGCTGAAAAATCGTTTACAAGGTACTGTGGAGTGTGAGTCGGTACCGGATATCCTGTGCTTCCGTCACTAGCGTTTCGGTGAACTGCCGTTGGGACAGGTGAAAATTATACACTCCTCTAACACTTGTCATTTTCCAATGAAATGAGCGTCTTCACCTTTCCCTCTCTCTCTCTCTCTCTTACGCTCACCACCCTCTTTCTCTACGCACACACACATGCCCGCTCTCTCTCTCTTGCGCACACGCTCTCTATCTGTATCTTTAGCTTCGGTGCTCAACGCCACCCTGTCCCGTCTCTTTCTCTCGCACGCTACTCTACTGCAGCGGTTGTCGCAACTCAGCAGTTAGAGGCAAAAGGATTGGGTTTCAATTACATAGAATGGCCAAGTAGGCAAAATTGAGTTGGTTAAAGGCGGGACAACCAATTACAGAGCTTCTGCCCTCCGTCTGCCAAGGTATTTTCATGCACTTTTTCTCGTGTCTAAAATTTTCTATTTTCTATAAGTCTCCCGTACGATTCAAGCACACGCATACACTAGCGTTTCTATTATTGAGCCTCGTCATTTCGATACATAACAAAAAATTAGCTTTCTTCGGATGCTGTACTTTATCGTTTCAACTGTACATATGGAAATAGAAAGATTATAATAAGGGAGATGGGTCGGAGAGAACATTAAGCTACATTCATACGCGGTGCGTCCTTTAACTGTACTATATTTTAGGCATTTAATTATAAATCAATAATATCCATGTTTAATTGCTTTATAATTAAAATAGTGATGAAAACTTTTGCACCGTCGTCAAACTTTGATTAATTTTTTACATTTGACCTTCCTCTTTATAAAGAATTTTTCTTTTTCTTTTTTGCACAATAACTATACTTGAATATGACATTTGCGCCATATATAATCTACAGCACATCCACTAATTATCTTTTCATCGTTGTATTATAATAATATCTATATTGATTATAACCGTAATTAATGCTTTAACCTTCTATATGTATTTATATATTTTAGTTGTGCATTTGCATACAGTTTATTACGATAACTTACCTTATGATAAACTGCTTGTCCAAACATTTAGTATTCAATTTTAAAATGGAGTCATACGCATAAATAACATTGTATACAATTTTATTTTAAAAATAAAATTATTAAAAATTTCATTTTTTGACAAATTACTTTGCGCTTTTTAAATAATATCAAGAACAAGTAGCTTCGTAACTTCCTATCTTTCTTATTTTGAAAACAAGCATATTACTTTATGTGTTAAAAGAATGTTCATAGTAAATTACAAATTAATGTAATAATTTAATCTAACTTGCACATCATTTTATTATAATATATAATATAATATATATATAATTTACCATTTTATTTTTATTTTAAGCTGCTATTTACCATACTTATAAAGATTTACTTTGTATATTATTGAAATAATGCATATAAGACTCTAAAAAAACATAAACAAATTATTAATATAATATAAACATTTTGTGTTATATTTTTAATATCTTTCTAAGTGCATTTAATGATATTGTCTGCAAAATAATTATGAGTTATATCTTTCATTAAAGTGTAAATATTCAGTTATATAATTATAGATAAGTCTAATCAATATTTATAATATTAAAGCCAATCGTGTTTTCAAAAACAAATAAAATATAAATTAAACAAAAATAGTAATTACCATAATATATATTAAAAAGCTTGTTTTAAATAAAATAATGTATACTTCTTAACAATATTTAATTTGTTAAATATTCTTATTTATATGGATCATCGTTGCACGCATTAATAAATATTTTCGATTTATTAGAGCACCAGTTTCGACAAATATAATGTAAATTTAGTATTGATCGGTCAATCAAAGTGAATAGATATAAATTTGGTATACTTTAAAGAACTTTTCAGCGTAAATTCATCATTACGATAACACTTCCTCATTTAATGCCTTATAATTGGAATGCTATAATTTTTGTTGTATTTCAAATGATTTCCGACATTATGTAGTATTCATCAGTCCTTGTAATGCCATCGCTACTGTAACGGAACTGATGATTTACGATTTTACGAATGAGTTCTGCATAAAGAGAATGAAAAGAACTGAAGTTCTCTTTTTTAGAAAGATCTCAAATTAATTATTTATAATGAAATAATCTTTGAAATTGACGGTTTGATAATTTCAATTCATTATATGACACGAATTGAAATTTTTTATGTTAAATTCATGGTCTATGATAAATTACAGTTCAAATATATGATTCTTATGTTTATTAAAAAAAGTTTATTGAACTAATTTATTATTCTACCTTTTAATTATATGCATAAGTTATAGATGATTTAAAATAATTTTATTTAAATCGAATGATATTTATTAATTGCTTTTCTCCAATTTATATACAATTTAATTAAATTGTATTAAAGTATTAAAATTAAATTATTTGTTATCTATTAATATAAAATTATAACGGGTGCATTTAGTAATTTTGATTTATATTTAATTTTAATTTAGAATTAATTGAAATATTGATACATTTTTATTAATTTACCGAGTTAAATTGTTTTCATTAATTAATTAAATTACATCAGATTTAATTTAAAAGAAAGAGAAAAAAAAACTTGTAACTATCAAGAAATATTATTTTATTATAATTAAACGAGGACAATAGAAATTAAACAATAAAGTCGAATTGAAGGATTATTTCTTCCAAATCGTTGCTTCTTATTTCTTTACTACTTTAATATAATTCACATAATATAATATACTTTAATATAATACACCAATATAATTCACAAATACCTTATTATATTTAATATTCAATTGGCAGTAAATAACACTTTAAAAACATTTTTTATACCTAAAGTAAAGAAAAGAAATTTAAGAGAATACTTGATTTGTACGTGTGCTTGATACGATTGGATTCACGAAACTTGATCTTACACGCCCATTTATAAAAGCATCAGCCCGAATGAATATAATTTCTATCATTTTACAGACATAAATTTTGATAATTGATTTCCGAACAATGCTTAAATTTTAGATGGACATTACCTTTTTAAATAAGATTCACCCAGTAAATTGAGATGCGTCAATAGACGAAACAATATTAATAACCAATGGCACTTTTAACGTCTTTAAGACAGAAATGATTTTTCGCGTTGTCTCCGTCTCACGTTTCGCGTTCGTTAATCATCATCATCGCTTTAAATAATCTCAGCCTTATTACAATAACATTCGAATTTATGTGCCAGACTTATGCCTTTCACTTTTGTCTTAAAATTCACCTCAAAATTCGCCTTAAAAGTTTCATAAAAGCACCGTTCCCTTACGAACCTGCAACACTGCAAAAGCCTCGTCCTTCGAATTTAATTTAATAACTGTATTCTTCTCCCCCAACTGCTCCCACATCCCATCACAAACACGGACATAAGTCGATGTAGCGCGGGCTAGGCAAGTATTTCCCATTGTATTCACAGCCTATGTGCAAGTAATGAAATAATGTGAATTGTAGAAGGAGCCTAAGCAGAATCGACGCACCGTTGTAAAATTAGCTTGAAATAAAAAGCCACCGCCACGGCACCAACGCGCGCGCACACCATCGTGAGGCGGCCGATCGCTCTGAAGAAGCGGAGCGGCGGCTTTCCGTGAAAGGAGCAACAGCCCTGCTAAGGAGTTCGTTCCGCCGACGGCCAGCAGTGTCTTCCTGTGCGTACGCGTTGGTTATTCTCGCTTTCTACGGAGTGAGAGAGAGAGAGAGAGATAGAGAGTGTGTGTGTGTGCGCGCGAGCGCGCGTGTGTGTGTGCGTGTGAAAGAGAGAGAGAGAGAGAGAGAGAGCAGCATCAGCAGTTGCGCGCACTCCTCACCAAGTCCCTGGGCAGAGTCGAGGGATGTCGTCCAAGAGGAAGAGTTCCACGGCCAAGAGCAAAGCCAAGAGCAAGTCGCGTAAGGTAGAGTACGACGACGAGGATATCTCGAGCGAGCATGACTCCGAAGTCGAGGACGAGCAGCATCAAGAGAACGCCGACGGTGAAGATGCTAACGAGGAGGACTTGGCCGATCTTGCAAGCATACCCGAGCTTCCCGCGCCCGAGGTTTGTATGCTTTATTCTTCCAGCTTCTAATCCACGATGAGCGTCTTCCCGTTACTCGACTCTCATTTCGTCTAACGCTTTTTTTGATCCTGTCGGGGGTGGGGGAAGGCTTACGGCTGAGCCGCGTTTAAGAGGGAATTTGAAGGTTACGGTTTTACAAATTCAAACCAATCGTGTAATTGTGGCGGTTACTTTTGACTTTCATGTATTTGCAAGTTAATTAATCCATTGAATTATTGAATTTCTCTGCATTAGCGTCATATACATTTTCCTTAAATTCCGGCCTATTTCGCGCCATTATTATACGTTTTGTTCTTATTAATTTGTTATTTACACTTGTTGATTGTTTCATTTATTTGTTTAATTCATTAAGTTTTTTTCATATTCTTTTGTAATAACATTGTAGTTGAATGTGCTGGTATATCATTATTTGTAATTGTAATTGCGCAAATACAATGCCTTAACATTTAATTACACGTTTCACTTATATATTTAATTTTTGATATAAACTAATTATCTGCTTTAGATTTAATCTATCGAATCTGTAAAAATTTCACAATCAAAATCAAAGCCAAAATTGTAATTATTTATTATTTGCAATAATTGATGCATATTTAATATCTTGAGCCATTATATTATTTTCAAATAATGCTATTTATTACAGTATTGAATAATTAAATTATAAATTATTATCTTAAAATTCTAATGCGGTATGTTGATTCTAAAAATAATTTTAAATAATGTTTAGGGAGGATGGGGCAAGCTAGGAACTTTGCTCATGTGTGGGCTCACCAACTGGGATATAGCTGGGCGCAAAGCACCTCCAAAAGGTTCAAAGATAAATATTGGGCGCAGCTTATGGATTCCTCATACTTTCAAGAACTTGAATGGAGTTAGAGTAAGATTAGTGGCTTCGGGTCCTGCTGCTTCTCATAGTGTGATTGTTACCGAAGATGATAAATGCTTAGTTTTTGGTAGAAACGATAAAGGTAAATCGAACATTTATCAAATTGATTATTAAATAGATAATTTAGTCAATAATTGTGCAAAAAGTTTTATCTTAATTCAAATATATTAGTGATATTTTTAATTAATGTTCAAAATCAGTAATGTAAAAGATAGAATATAAAAATATAAATTATAGGTCAGTTAGGAGTTGGTGATACAAAACGTCGAGATGAGCCAACTGAAGTTGAATCATTGAGAGGTCATACGGTTATAGCAGCAGCTTGTGGACGTGGTCATACTCTATTTCTGACTAGTCGTGGTATTGTCTATGGTGCTGGTGATAATAAATTGGGTCAATGTGGAGTTGGAAAAGCCGATGCTATGATTCTCACGGCAACTAAAGTAAAGTATACTGGTGCTCCTATTGTAAAAGTTGGCTGTGGAGCTGAATTTTCCATGATTTTGGATGTTAAGGGTAAACCTAATTTACGAGCTGCTGCCGTAAAATTGAAAGTATTGCAAATAAAACATGTAAAAATTACATTCTAGGTGGTTTACATTCTTTTGGAAGCCCAGAATATGGTGCTTTAGGTCACAATACAGATGGCAAATATTTTATAACCAGTACAAAATTAGCTTTCCATTTCGAAAAGGCTCCCAAGCGAATCGTTATTTATGTCGAGAGAACCAAGGATGGACACATAACGCCTCTAGATGGTGTCGAAATCACGGACTTTAGTTGTGGTTATCATCACACCGTGGCTATCGATAGTAAAAATCGCGCCTTCTCATGGGGCTTTGGGGGCTTTGGTCGCCTTGGTCACAATGAGCAACGCGACGAACTCGTACCAAGACTCATCAAGTTTTTGGAACCACCGAATCGAGGAGTCAAAGCAGTATTCTGCGGTAGCACATTCAGCCTTGTCTTAAATGTACATGGAAGCGTTTTGTTGTTTGGTCAATCGAAACGCACTGGTGAAGCCAACATGTATCCGAAACCTATACAAGATTTATCAGGATGGGATATAAGATGCGTCGCTTGTTCACAAACTAGTGTTGTCGTAGCTGCAGATGATTCAGTTATTGCTTGGGGATGCAGTCCAACATTTGGTGAATTGGTAAGTTGATCTTGTTCCTTTAAACAATACTGTACTCCATGTGAATAAAATTATGTATAAATATTTACCTAAATTACAATTTTATAAAACCATTATTTAACTAATTTTATTCCTTGTTCTTTTTTATAAGATAATTTCATTTACGAATCACAACATAATTATTTAAGTACATTAAAAACTTACGATAATTACTTAAGATTATCTACTTGATTAAATAGCAGTGTTTTTCATTTAAAGCTAAAAATAAAATTCAATTTGTAATGTTAGACTTGTATTAGTTCGTAAATTGTGTTAAAATTTAGAGTTAAACAAATGTACAATTATGTAATTGTAAAAAAGTCAAATAAAATGAGATAAATATTTAACAGGGTTTTGGTGAAATGCGAAAATCTTCAACTGTTCCAATGGAGGTGAAAGCTTTGGAAGGATTATACATTACAGCCGTAACATGTGGACTCTCTCACACTTTGATGGTTTGTCGGGACGAATCAGAAGAAGAAAAGACAAAAATTGAAAAACTCCAATCATATTCAGTTTAATGTCATAAAACAATGAAAACTCATTTTATTGAAATAATTATATTTTCAAAGTTTTTTGCACTGTTCAAAAGGGAATTGACGAATCCGACTTTGGATTCTTTTATAAACCGTCATGAAAAAGTAGTTTTTTTAATTTCATTGTAAGTCATGCTTGTACGACGTTTTGATATGACGTAATTTCGCATTTGAACCAATAATTTTAGATGGGTTCAAAACTATTAGAGCCACGGTGTAAATCAAAAACATGTACCGAATAATTTATTCAATCTATCCAAAATTATCAGAGAGTTGAATAGGAGAGGCCAAGGCTTGAATCCAGATGATCTTGAGGACCATTGAGATCAGAACCAGAATCTGAAACTAACGACTGAATCACTGTGGCTCTAGAAATAATTAGTCTAAACGTACCTTCACTTCTTTGTAGGATTGAATTAGATATGTTATTAATATCTAATTTGCCTCTTTGAAGAACTTTTAGAATTCATAAAATATTCATACATTCTCATATTTTACATTTAGTTTGGCATTGCAAAACCGTTTTTAATTATTTAAATTATTAGTTATGTAAGATACTCATTTTTAGTTCTCATTTTCATAATTTTAAATATTATTTTAATTTATCTTCGTAGTCTTAAATTTTATCAATGGTGTTTGATTCTGCGATTAATTTAATTGTAACATCTGAAAAGCGTTCGTGGACTTTTTTACCTCTCTACCTGTACTTCCACTAATATACTTAAAAAGTTGCGGAGAAACATTGATTATTAGAAAATCCGTTATTCTGTTAGTAGCTCAGGATGTAGACCAAACTGATAGATGCAAAACATATATTTTGATACCTTGCTATTTATTAAAATTTGATGCAACTTCGTACCAGACAAGAGTACGGCAAAATGTGCTGGCTGCTGTTTAATTTTTATCATACATTTTTGCTTGCTTCTAATAAAACGATTTGTGTACCATATATTATAAGCTCGCATTCAAAATAAATTCCGCTATAATTTTTATTCATTTTTAAGATAAAAATAGAAATTATAAATTTATTATATAAATGTACATTGAGACAAGAAAAATATCTTATGTATTTATAATGTTATTTTGACGAGTGAATAGATAATTTACAACTAATCGCTAGTCAAAATATTAATGTAAATATTGTAGTAATTTTTCATTCATGAAATGTATATATTCTATAGACTTCTGAAAATATAAGTCTCCTGTGATGATAAATTGAAATCGATTGGTAATTTAAGATTTAAAATGAATATAATAACATAAATCAATTTATATTTACAATTTATAAGACCTGTTGATCTAGCTTAAAGCCCAGCATAGCTTGAGCGTACCTTGCAATTAATAATAGTACAGAATTTTTTCTTTTTAAATACATATTACATTAATACAGATCATAAAAGTTTCAGTGAATATTATACATTGTTGCCTATTACAATATTATACAGGGCTGTTTGAAATTAATATACTTTGGAGAAAAATAAAGTCTGAAAGTGGTTTAAAAAATGACCAGAGCTCCCTGTACTATTTAACCCCATGGTCAATGTATACGTGCAGTATTCAATGCAATTGTGAAAGCGAAATACGTGGTAACATTTTTCGAGTCATAATGACTCGGATCGTCATCGATATGCTATATTGTAAAAACTTGATATTTTTTTTATTTTTGTGACCGAATATTTTACGAAAATTCGACATTACACAGTTTATTATTGCCGAGGTGCATTGCAACCCCGTCTTATACATTGTAATGTCCTTGCATTTGTTTATTATATCTACTCATATTGAGTGCGATCAGTGCGCTCGGAATATTTCCAATGAATATGTGACAAATGTATGAGACTCATTAAAATTAATCGAATAAAAAAATTTTCTACAAATTAATGCACCATTTTTTTTTATACCCCAAATACAGTATGCACAAATATCAGTCTATAATTTAATCAATTTATTTTTAAAACTCATGATTTTATATCTTTTTTACAATGTGATCATAAAGTTTATTAATTTGAAGAATTTAAGTAATTATTATAATTTTTTAATCGATAATGTAATTTAATATTTCATAAATTTATATTGAATCGTATTGCATTTATCTAATGAATGGGAAAAATGCAAACTGAATTTATTGAGGCATATTTCAATATAATTAAATTATTCAAATAAATTGTTCATACAATTCTGAATCACTTTTCCATGTTTTTTTGGAATTTTTTAAGCTTATTAATAAACATTTTTGGAACAATATGGAAAAAAACAAAATTATATACAACCATTTATCATTGATAAATAGAAAGGGTACTTTATTTACAAATAAATATTTTACAATGATTTTTATACACAAAATCTACTGTGTTTTAACAGTCTTATTATGCTTTTTTCAAACATTTAAAACTTCATAATCACAGTATACATAAAAATTATAAATTTATTAATTTCTATGACCATACATTAATGTTAAACATAATGCCCTATCTATTAATGTGTAAATGCTGTAGTACAAATATTATATATTTAATAGAAAATCTTGTAGTATACATAAAATAAAAAACACTACAAAATTTTAATATAACAAATCTGATTGTATAATATTTTTCTAACTTTATTTAAAAATCGTTAGTTTGAAATGCTCTAAAATGTGCTGTCAAAATTAGTAACAAGTATTTTAAAATATATAAATATTATATTCAGTAAATTTCAATATAATTTTCAATACTGATTAACAAATATTCAATTTATTATTTTTTAATATTTATAAAACATCATAAAAGTTTTAAAATATACTAAATTTTAAATAAAGACTATATTAAATGGATGATTAAGCACATAAAATGTGTATATATAATTCGTTTTTGTTCAATAGTGATATATATGTTAAAGCTATTTTCAATTAAAATACATAATTAATGTTCAATATTATTTAAGATAGTTTATAATTTGAATCTTTTCATATAAATTAAATTAAATTGCAATAACAGCTTGAGTAGCTATTATCTGGTTCATAATCATCTGTTAATTTTAATGCTCTTTTGCCTGCACGATTCCTTGGTCCACTTATACCATTAACACTGTTACAAGGTTTGTAAGCATACGAATCCCATAAACCTGGGGTTTGAATAATCTGAAGAAATACATTTTTCAAATTTTTAAATGAAAAAATGTTTTAATCTTATAATATAAAGGAATTAGTTATTTGTTATCAAATAGATATGCAATAATATTCAGAATTAATTGTTATTAGATTAAAGCTAAGATTTTTTACATTTTATGAGGTTTTTCATAATTAAAAAATATTTTAAACTTAAAAATTTATTGATATTATAAGTAATATACATCAATAAAATCATGATAGATAATGAAAATATATTTACTATATTCTATACCTTTTGTACAAGTTCTTCAAAGCAGCATTTAATACCATCTGCAGTTTTTGCACTGCTCTCAATATAAAGTGTTTGATGTCTTCTTGCAAACTGTAAACCCTCTGCAGTACTAACTTGTCTGTCGGGAAGATCAATTTTATTACCTACTACCATTTTGACAATATCTGTTTTATTGCAATATGTATATAATTCATTTAGCCACATTTCTAGCTTTGTAAATGTACTTCTATCTGTGACATCATATACTAAAATAGCTCCTTGGCCATCTCGATAGTAATTAGGAGTTAATGTACGAAACCTTTCTTGTCCAGCAGTATCCTAAAAAGGATTTAAACAATATATCAAATAGTAAATATAAAAATGTTAATATTAACTAATGAAACTGAATAATGAATTATCTAAATGATATAATGAATTGCTGTGAATATTGAATTTATCAAGTAAAAGCACTATTAATTTGTTTAATATTAAACATTCTTAGATTAAATTTGTTATAGAACTCATTTCATTTTCATTTTTTATTGATTTGAAAAGTTTGTCTATAATTATGTTAAAACTTGTACAAAATAAAAAAAAGTTGGAAATATTATAATTTATAGTACAAAATAATGAACAATAAAAACACACCCAAATGGCTAATTTAACTGTGTTGCCATCAATAGTAACTTTTTTCGATTTGTAATCCATTCCAACTGTATTTTGCATAGTGTCGTAAAATTCATCTTCTATGAATCTCAATAAAATACTGTAAAAAAGATTTTATGTATGCTTGAAAAAAGTACGCCTATGCATATAAATTTTTTAATTACATGACTATGTCTATATATTAAATTCATTATTAAAACACATGGAGTGTAATAAATATGCATAAGTGCATATATACTTATATATACATATATAAACCTTGAAACTAACCTTAAAAACCGTCATCAAAATAAAAAAAAATAAATGCAATTACTATTTTTATAAAAGTATTCTTCGACTTGTACGAAAAATAAATATAAATTCAATGATTGAGGAATAAACAAACTTACCTGGATTTCCCTACGTTAGTCTCACCTATCATCAAAATTTTTAATATTGTTAAAACGTCGTCTTGATCCATAATGACCTTGGTAAAGCAAAAACGGCAATGTTTCGTGAATGAAGAATTTCTTTGATAATAGAAGAGAAGCAATATCTGTCCTCTGCTCGCTTATAAAAGAGTTTGTTATCGATATCTTAATAGTTTTAATGCTCGTCGGTTGTATTAAACACGAATTTCGCGCACAGAAAACGTGATAGTATATTTTTCAAGATGAAAAATTATGCAAAAATTGGTGATTAAGTAAAGTACAATAATGTATATATATATATATAAAGAAATAATATTCAGTCGATCGACTAGAGATGGCGCTTCGAATGCCTGTGTGTTAGAAAACACGTAAGAATAACAAAAAAGTACAAAGTCGTGACCTGTAACAATTAGTCTTTTACAGTCTTCAAAATTTAAAAATATTTTTAATCTTTATTAAATTATTAATTGTTCATTCTTATTGATAAATTTAGTGCTAGCAGTCGAGTTAACACACCTACTTGTTTTCTCTTTTATAATTTAAATTTTCTATTTTTTATTAATATTTTTAATATATTTGTGTTCTCTTACGCACAAATTTATTTTACACTCCGATTATTATATTTTAAATTCAAATATTTAGTTGTCCGTTTAAATCGTATGAACGAGTGCAATCAATATAATATGGAGAGGTTTTCATTTGAAGAGATTAAGCAGTGCAAAAGCTTGAAAAAATACTTTGCTCAAATCTCAAATAAATTTTCGAAAATTCTCACATAAATGTATCACGGACTACACTCACTCCCCCACCCCACCCTCACACAGCTCTCTAGCTCTTTATTTGTCTGTTTGTTTATCTATTTATCTATCTATCTCTCTACTTACCTCCTTTACTCTTTAAACGTATTTGACCGTTAGTTTGTACCGGCAAATCGTGAGCTATTCTGTTACCTACCTATGGTTTTCCTTCTCCCTACTGCTTTTCAGTCATTTATTGTGTATTATATCTTATATTATATAGCTGTTTACCTTTGCAAGTACATTGTGAAGGGACTTGGGATATTTATATAATATCACCCGATTTGAAGAGTTTTTTTTATAAAAATTAAGATTCCTATAAGCACATCATACTTGATGGAGATCTGTGCAAACGAATGTTTATTCTATTATGGCTTTTGCTTTGCTTTGCTGATAAGAGTCTGTAAGAGATTCTGGAAAGGTTCTGAACTTGCAACTTTTTAAAAGCTAAGGTTATACATTTGGGGTTCAACCTTAAACTAATCACAGAAAAACTAAAGTTTATACGGAACAGTTCAAAAAACAAAAGGAATTAGTAAATTAGGAAATTAGTAAATGAAATGCATAAAAAATAAATGAATAATAAAATGAAAAATAGCAAAATTTTTAAAAATAGCAGTAGTTTTTAGTTACATTAAGTGTATCATTAATTATAGAAACGTTAAGATTCAAGTAATGGCTGCATGCAATGTTCGTTTAAAAGTTAGCTTTATAGAAATTATGCCTGTTAATTTATTACATTCATTTTTGGATATATCACATTTAGCAGACAAATTGTTCGTTTGTTTTTTTTATAACAGTATAATTATTCGATTTGCAAGATAATGAAATTTGATTAATATGATCATTAAACATATGCAGTTTATTATGGAATATTTTTATAGAGCTTTTAAAGAATTCGTAATAAATTGTAGTACAATAGCAATCGCGAAGCATTTGGTTTTATGGTAATAGGTAACAGAAATTGAAAAAAAGCAAATTCTTATATATTCTTATATCATATTCTTATATAAACTTTTATTATCATTCAAGTATTGATCTTAAAAATTAACGTATTTTTTATATACAAACGTATATAATAATTTAAAAAATAAAAAGATATGTCGAAAGATACATGGAAATGCATGCATTGTAATTATGTGTATATTGATCATGCAGGATTCTTTTGATGAGGAAAAGATGCATGTGAAAATTGAAATATTTTTATAATAAATGTTAAATTCAAAATATATACAAGAATTATGTGCAGCTCCTTGATATAACAGAGTAATTTATTGTTATTTGATGAGTAAAACTGTAGTGAATGTTATTAACTACATAACTGGAATATAATCAAGTAAAGAGTCGTATATTTTATAAAAATAAAAAATAAAAGTAGTGAGATGAAATAAAACAAACAGGATAATTTCTAAACAAATCTTGAACTTTATAGCTCAAATTTCAAAACGGACTTTAATTCTTAATTAAATATATGTATATTGAATTTTTCATTTGCTCAGTTTGTAAGCGTAATAACCTATTATAGACTTTATTCTTGTTCCAAATTTTTGCGAGTGTGCATGTATGATTTAGAAAGAAATTAAAGTTGCTTGATTTAGTAGATAGCAACAAAAAATTAGTAAAATATTTATTATTTTTAATTTCTTATTTTCATAAGAGGAGATTGCCTGGAATTTAGGTACAAACTAAATATAAAATAGAAATAAATATAAAAATTTTGATCAATTTAAATTTTTGACGGCACATTCGCTGAAAAGTATATAACAGCATGTAAAAATATGATTTGAAACCTGTCTCCGTGAATAAAAAAAATATTTTTATGGTAATTAGTAATATTGAGAAAAATAAATAATCTATCACTAGTTTAACTGAAAAAAGATTTAAAAAACATACTGGTTATGTTAGTTTGGTAATTTATTGGAATTCTGAAAAAGTAATACTGGATTACAACTACGTTTTCAATGATAAGACTTTGTGTCACAAGTGCCTGAAAAATCATGATAAGTTTGGCAGCATACATACAGAAAAAAAATTGACAAATGTTTGAACGCGATCGCAATCCGATATCTGTACATACTTTGACCAAAAATAAATCAATTCATCAAGAGTTAAATAAATATGACCATATTAAAAAGAAGTAATATCATTTTTGCATAAAATAATAAGAGTCATAACACTACTGAATTAGGAAATATCGATGCAATTATTGATTGTTAATATCTAGCTGGTACTTTAATAAACAAATATAAATTTTATTATTTATAATTAATTACGTTGATGATATTTACTATCTACTTTATTAATATTGAAATTGAAGATGAAGAGTGAATAATAATAGCAGAGAAATAAATATAAGAAATAATAGGATAGAATTGATTACAACAGAAATTAGTTTTAAGTTTTAAGATATTATATTTAGATTATTAAAATAAAAAAATACATGCAATGAAAACTGTACATATAATAAACATTTTTTATACATATTACTAATGTAAGATATTTATATTATTAAAAATTATAGTTGTTTTTGGTAAATATTT
>JAPYYT010003176.1:0-13899 GCA_030522565.1 Ceratosolen corneri | reverse complement strand
CACGCGCGCGCGCATGCACGCACCTAAAAGCATGGGTACACAAATTTCACAAAGCCAATTTTACGTCCATACTTCACAATTGCTGTAGCAGTGCCACTGCACATTCATGTACTGAAAATCTCGTTATTGCGTTCTAACGTGTAGGCCCCGCGCTTATTCTATACAGCGTCCGTTCGTTCGAATTACTCGCCAAACATAGAAGGCGGAGCTACCGCCTCGCCTCCGACGGTCAGAGGAGAAGAAGTAAAAAGGAGAGGCTACTCAGCGAGTTATTCGACCTCCCGGTCCTTTTCCTTCTTTCTCCACTCCTCAAAAAATGCTTGCTAACTGCTAACACGCCATCGGCCTCCGCAATCGCTTGGACGAGCGAGTAAACGAGAGCAAGCGAGAGGGCGAAAAAGAAGCCAAGGAAAACGGAACACTGACCGATTCCATTCTCGACTCCTGCCTTGCTTCACCTTTTTCCGGGGCGTTCTAATCGAACTGTTTGCTCGACCAGAGGCAGAGATTGACTTTGGCGAGTGCGTCCGCGCGATTCTTATTTACTGCCTCGCGCACTGTCCGACTTTCTCTTTCTCTGTTTCTCTCGCCTCGATCTTTTATTCCATCCGGCTCTCCCCTTTCACTCGCTCGCTTTTCTCCCTAACCCAAGAATCAACTTCGGCTGCTTGACTGCCTCATTCTCTGCTCTTATTTTATCAACGCCTTTCTCATTTTAAACTAGACTCGAGCGAACTTCACCAAAAGTCCCGAACGTTACAGTGGAAAGTGGTTTTCTGAGAATTTCTCAATCTTAAGAAAAATCGAGCACTAACCTCTGCAAAACGAAATCTCCAACGCTACACCATATCCGAATTATATGCGTATAATGCATAATAATTTTATGAATTGCTTTGAAAATGAACGATGAGTTTTTTTGTATACCATGCTTTTTGATAATGCTCTTTCGACATTTCAGTTTTTTTTTTTTTTAAACGACGAAGGTACAAATAAAACTTACGTAGGTTGCTTAATAAACGATATATAATTTTGCCGAATACTTAACAAAACTTTTATGCGTAAAATTAATTACAATAAAATGTTATATTTAAATTTATAGGCTCTTTTACCGTGCAGTTTTTATGAAAAATAAGGGAAAGTTAAAATAAATGTCTAATTATCAAAACACTTTAAAAATGAAAAATTTACAAATAATTAAATTAATAGTGTTAAGAATATTTAATTATGTATGAAATAAAATAAAGATAACCTACACAGAAATTTCAATTATCTTGCATTTAAAAATTATCTATTTACATGTATATTGTATATTTAACAACTAACAAAAGTTATTCAAAATAACTGCATGAATTTTGAAATTTGATCAAACTGTATTTATTACAAGCTTTAACTGTAATCCTTGTTGATTGAACATATCATTTTAGCTGGCTGTCAATCAATATAATGCATTTAGTTAATTACCTGACTTTGCTCCCTTAAAATGTTGTTCTATGCACATAAATAAATTCAATAAAATCAATCACATGAGTCAAAGTTTCTTCTACAATCCAGTCTAGTATTATCACTTGTAGTACAAAATTAGGATGTCAAACCATAGTTTCCATTTATGTAATGGTAGTAAGACAATTTATTAATTTTTAATTTTATTAGCAGGTGCTTGTGTTAATATACTCACATTGAAAATTTGATTTTGGCTTTTGTCAATTATTTCAATTTTAACGCTCGCAACGTTTGTAAATTCGTTCATCCCTATGTGTTGACATTAAATTAATTTGACGTTCAAATAATGAAATGCATTACGTGTTGATACGTCAGAAATTCTCTAAAAACTTTTTATTTAATTTAAACACTTTGTTATTTGAACTACAAATTGCACGTATATTTGATAGAATTTCAATATTCATGAATTATGTGGAAAGTAATTCGTAGAAAATTAAAAATGAGCAATTAAAAATTGTTTCAAATGCTTTCAATTAACAATAGCTATAAAAAGCTGTCCTTTTAAATTATATTTTATTACGTAATTTCTTACACTAATTTTTCTAAATTGCATCTGATAATAAATAGCATAACTTATAATATTTATTGTATATAATTCTCAATTATTCTAGTAATTTCTAGTGAATTTTTACGAAAGGTTTATAAAATGATGAAATAATTGTTGAAAGAAATGTCATAAGATTTACCTGCATATTCAAACATTACGATGACCAAAGAAATATACTTTAGTCAGTAGAAAATGCTTGAAATAGACCATGAATTTCAATTAATATTTCAATTAACATTAAAATTAAATTAATAAATTGCTCAAAAATAAAAATAAAAAACCAATATCATATTACATTCAATAATTACATTTGATGTACGTAATACGTGCAGTTGATGTGTGTGCTCAACAGCATACGTAATTGATACTAAATTTAGTAAATTATATAAATTTAAAAAGTCCGAGATTAAAATACAAAGCCATAATCTCGAACATGTTATCGTAAGGTATGGCTGTGAAATGTGAATAATTTTCTTGAATCGTGCTTTTATTACAATCGTTTATATTTTATACAATCCTACATTTTTTATAAAGCACTGACATAGGTCTCATATTTGAGCTCCTACACTAGAATCCACTAATATTACCGAAAAATATTAAAATTCAAATAACCCATACTGGGATCATAAACTCGGATACACTGCAAAGAAATTTATATCGAGCCGGAATTCTTTGCAGTAGAAAGTGTCGCGCCATTCTTTAAATAGAACGACGTCATAAACTTATGTCTAAAGCTCTATCAAAATACATCTTTCACTCGAGAGCGCCTACCCACGTATCTACATTTTGATGCACATATTTGCCTAATCAATATGAGAACCGTTTGCCATACGGTACCCGCCTGCTCAGGTTCTTCCCGAAATTTTCCCCTGCACATACACTGCATGCGAACGAAGCGTTACGTCTTCGATCGTTGCCACATACATGCCCTCGTACAACACAGACATCCGCAAGCCAGCTTCAGCGGAAATGTACGGAAACTTGCTTTATCATCTTAGCATCTTTGATACGCAGCGTTCGCGACCCCTCTCACCTCACTGTGTGTTTATGCATTCCCAATGTTGTTGCATATATTAGTATTATTACGAGGGTGCCGCTCGTCCTGTCCTCCCCTTTCCCTTACTTCTCTTTTAGCCGAGCTTCGGTGGTCCTGAGAAACTTGTTAAACAAACTTATCTAAACGATCCGACGCCACCGTCGTTCCCATAATAAAAGAGACCTCGCTAAGGGCTACGTCGAGATGCAAAGGCCCAGAGGGGAAAGCTGCAATGTGGGTGAAAAACGTAGAGGCTCCCATTAGAAATCCCCAACGTCGGGATGCTGGGTTGGGTCAAGCGATGCTGCTGCCAAGTCAAAGGGAACGTGAAAACCGCCGTGTACAGTCGAAAGCGAAACCACTATCATCGTCCTTATAGCTGTTAACCTGCGAATGACAAAGGCCACGCTTTCTTATACTATAATTATAATATCCTTTATGATTCTGATGAAATGAAAAGGGGGCTGGAAATGGAAACTATATAATGATTAAATTGCCTGTCAAAGTCTCCTATTAGTCATGCTGCATCGCTGTTAATTTATTATAATCACAACTTGTATGAGGAACATAAATAGAATAATCTTACTCTCTTAATAAAGTACTACAACTTGGAGCATAATCGCACAACTTATACGAAGCAATAATACTTCTTATAATCCTATATAAATTTTAAAAGTAACTTCTTGCTAAATATTGAAAATATAAGATGTGTAAACATCAAATAATTGCAGACTAGTAAGAGTGAGGAATATTATGGAAGCGAGCTGAGAAATTACATAATCATGAGATAGAGTAACACTGTGGTGCACATTATATTAAAAGGCTAATTAAATCATATCCATTAAAATAAACGAGTCGTATAATTAATGTAAAAACTAGAAGAACAGCGTACACAGTTCCATAAGAATAATCAAAAAGCCGAGGATTATTAAACTTCGATAAATATGGACAAATAATATTAAAATAAATAATGAATCTTGTTTATTATTTTAGTGGATTTAAAAGATATGAAAGCAAGCACATCTGTAAATAACTATCAACGTCATATATTTCTTAACTACTTACAATTATAAAATTATAACAACTTTAATTTCAAATATAAATTGATAATAATAAAATTTTTTTTAGGTATATTCCTAATATGGTATCCCATTTTATTTTATTTAATCTACGGTTAGAATAATATAGTTTATCAATTAATATTACGTTTCACGCAATGAAATACAATGAGATCTTATCAATTCATCTATGAAACTAGATTTTTGACAATAAAGAAATTTATTTAAAAGAATTTAGTCTCGTATGTATAAACAGTGTAGTGTTTACAATCGTGGATATTTATATTTAAGAATATTAATATATAATAAATTGAAAGTCAATGTTGTAAATTTTAAATACGAAAATTCTTTTATTATGTTTTGATTGAAATTAAAAGTTTTCCAAGCACATATACTGATATCTCTATATTTCGATCAGCATAATATTTTATCTACCATTATTTTATCTATTCTATTGTTAAAAATTTTATTTTCAGACGATTACATATCACGATATAATATAGATACTTTGGGAATACCAAAGACCGACACAATGCTATACAAATAGGACATATTGCATTTAAACCCTTAAAGAGCGTCTGAATTTGAAATTTTGTTAGATATTATATTTTACAATTACTATAATCTTTTATTTATTCGTAAATCATTATTATTACGTTATTTCAAAAAGATCTATTAAATTTTAATAAAAATTGTGGATTTTCTTTGATAAAATTTTCCACATTTCGTAGAACTATAAATCTAATAATAGAGACAAAAAATTTTAAATATTTATTTGGATATCTATGCAAAAGACTGTATAGACAAATATAGTATTTCTGTTAAATAGTTATTAACGAAGAATGACGTTTAAATTGCATTATATCGAGATTAAAATGCATAAAATAGCCAAGTGGAAAGAGAAGGAATTGAACCATCTCGTGTATATTTAATCATATATTACACAATTTTCTTACACAATCGACATACATAACGACAACACAATCGACATTAATTAATTTTTCAAAAATTATATCGTTTTCTAAAATTCTTTTTCACGAAGCCTTTCAATGGTCTTGACAAGCTTTATTTACCAATAGTATTTTAAACTTCAATTAATGAATTAATTTCATTCAATACAAATTGAAACTTATTAAATATAACAAAAAATAAGAGAATACGAATTTAAAAGCGTTTAATTCAGATATATGGTAATTTATATGTTTAATTAAAAAGAAATTTTATATTGCAAAAAGTATTACTAACTTAATTACTTTTTATCTGCTGCTAATCGATTATTTTCATTTTATTAAGTCCGGAAATTTTATTTTATTTTTACATCTGGTAATGTAGAAAATGCACGCGAGGAGCAGTAATTTTGTATAAACAATATCGGACGAAGACGAAAAAAATTTTTAGAAAAATATTGAAGCATTGTTAAATAACTAAGTTAATCAAGTTAATCAAGTTAATCAAGTAGTTGAATGATTCAGCAGTATAGTTAATACGGAAAGAGAATCGAATGCGAAGCAAAGTCTTACCATGCCAGCCAGGATGGCCGATAATTAGCAAGCGAAGCTCGTAACGTTCGATAATATCGAGGAAAGAAGGACATCTCCTAATCCTCGAAATATCAGCGCGATTACACCGGTGATTTCGAGCACATTCGCAATCGGCCTTCAGCCCCACCCAGTAATTGCATGTCCGCGAGCCGGTTGACGAGGGTTCGTAGGAGCGCGAAAAGTAAACTAGGATGGTCGATTGGGCCGACGGATGAGGACGGAGGCCGATGGGACGAAGAAGAGAGAGAGTAAGGGCCGAGGGGCGTAGGAAGGAAGAAATATTGTGTTGCGCTCCGGTCGGCTGATATCATATACGGGCACGTGACGAGTTTACCATGGGTACAAGCCAGACGGATGTGTAAAAGGGGGATATTCCGAGACGAGTGGAAACTTTATAAAAATCTTGGCAGTTGGCCATTGGGCGTCCGGCGTCGCCGCAGCGCCTCGCCTCATTGCATTCCATCGGAATCGAATAATAAAGTCCAGATGACGCCGCCGAGTCCAGCTGTGCGCGCCGCGACGCTGCAATATCTCGCGAATGTGCGAGTCGGCCGACGATATTACCGTCCTCCGTGTAGAGCTGCCAGTGGAATGGATTTTTTATGGGCACGTGTTTCACGCATGATTGAATATTGTTTGCCGGAGGAGGCCGCCGGTATAATCGCGGCGATGCCAATCGATCCGCTTGACCGTTGAACACGTTGCATTGTTTATCGCGGAATTCAGCTATGCGCATGGAAAGTTCGATTACAGTGTGGGGCATGCCCATCTTCGCTCAAACGACCTGCAAGAGTTATGTATTAATAGATGAAATTCTAGTCTTCCAGCGTGTCTCAGTAGCAGCTGATATCCTGCTGCTTTTCGTCCTATGGCCTTTTAATTAATTGTACGAACTATTTATATTGTGGGAATAATTTTCGTTGCGTTTGAAGGCGGACTCGAGTTCAAGCTCTACTTTAATTGACCGCGCTTATTTGCGACGTATATTATGCACGCTAATTAAAGTTCATATTTAAAATACAAATAATGCAGGCAACTCCTGCATTAGAGTAAGGTGAAATAAATCTCTTAGCCAGCATTCGTTCAATAAAATATTGACAATTAGATGCTTGTGCGCGCCGTCGCTGTTGTCTTTAATACGAGGAGCGTCAAATTATGACTGTAATTATAAGAATTCAAAATGTTATATTGTCCAAGAGTTTATTCTCTGATTTATTCGAAATGTTTGCACGTTTTGGGCTATTATTAGGTACTCGCGCGTTATATACGCCAAGCTTACTGCTTTCATATTTTGATCCATTCTAAAATACCTTATTACTCGAATGCATAATTATCACAATTTCACAATGCAAAATGTCTGTTCGAAATTAATATTTAGAATATCTAATTTATACTAATTATAAATTCCATTTCCGAAATTTAGTAGTTACTTATGTTTTTAATCGTAATGTTCAATTTCCGCAAGTAAAATATGTTTTCAAGTTTTGTATCGTTAAGGCTCACAGTCACATTATCGAAATACCATTTTAAATACTTTCAAATAATGTCCCGTTAGAATATGCATATGTTTCTCCGCTCCAAAAGTATCACTTCAAGGTTTTACCATATTTTTATACCATACCCGCTACTCAGCATGCAAAAAGATTTTTTTCTCTATCCGGAGATTTAGTCTCCGCGCGAGAAAGTTATTGACTAATTGTCTTACCGAATTGCGTTTCTTCCATTCAATTTCTTCCTCTCAATTACGAGGAAGTCAAGCTGCCCCCGTCATTCTTTTTCACCGACAGCAAATGCCCCCATTTCTTCCCAACAAACGCAAACTCGTAAATCTCTAACTTGTGAAGTGACGTAACGGGGCTCCATTTACTTCCGTAGCCATCCTCGCGATCCTTGTTAATCTAGCCGCAACCACACTCTTGCACACTTGATGCCAAATTGTCGTGCAAAATATGAGGGGCGATGACGGCCTGTACACCAGATTCTCCTCCGTATGCACGAGTGCAAATAAGTACCGACTTCACCCTTGTTCACTTCCGTGTACGAGTGTGTAATGGGACCGCGTAATTTTCTCTTGTTTTCTCATCAAGTCGAATTTGCACTATTGTTCGGCATCTGTTTTTACAATAATTTTTTTTTTTTTTTAAACAACCCCAATGCATTATCCCAATTGAATAAATAATTTATCTTCATACTTTAATTCTAGCTTCAGCGAATATACAGATGACATTTTATGGAAATAAATGTTAAACCGACGAAAATTAATCAAACGCCATACATTTAATCGAGCAATAATACTTTGTACAAGAATATTTCACTTTCAGTTAGACATATTTAAAATAAATATTAAATAGGGTACTATTTAATAAATGTAATTTATATATTAAAAACTATGGTTAGGTAAGTTTTTAAAATACGCAAAATTTTGTAAAAATTAAGAAAGTTGGAGGTGATATTGTAGAAAAAAGGAGAAAAAAGGAGGCTATTCAAGAACATTATTAAACCATACATACTTTTGCTTGATTGACATTGATACAAAATCAAATAAAAATATGTCCATCTGTTTTCATTAATTTTATCTGTACATAAAATTTTGAATCTCAAACCTCTTGCCGTTTTATTACAAAAATTAGTCAAAATATTAAACGATCGTTAAATTCTCTAATAATAAAGTGAAAATAAAAAAATATGTGAAAATTTAATGATAATACCTTCAATATCTTCAAACTCTTTTTTTTACCTCATAATTTTTGTTGACAATATGCGAAGATAATGCAAAGCCGAATAGCATACATTCCACCACCAAGAATCTTAGTGTGAATCGTTTGTTTATTCTAAAGACACATACACGTTCTCTAGGACTTAACGAGGGCATGTAAAGCTTGGCATAAATTGTTTTGTGCACAACAGAGTCAGTTAAAACAAAGCAGAAAATATCTCCTTTTTGATGCATTATTCGACCAGCTACAAGATGTATACTTGTAGCATAGGAAAAAAAATAGGCATTTTATAAACATCTCATCATTCTAAAATGTTTCTATGGACATTATTCTAATATTTGTTTTATTATTTTGCTATGTATATGCTAAATGTATATGCTATATATGCTAAATATTAGTTTATCAGCTTATAAATTAATATTTTCCATATATATATATATATATATATATATATATAATAAAAGTAAATATTTATACGAATAAAAAAAAATTAAAATAAAAAGGTATCTTAATTTATATGATTCTGATTGAGATAACATTGGTCCATTTATATATGAAATTATTAATATTTTCGTTATTTATTTATAAATAAATATCTTCATTTATATTATATTATTCTATAATTTTGTAAACCGTCATTAAAATAATTGTGTAATAATTGTTACTTAAACTCTATAATCAATGATATTAATCTGCGAATCATATCCAGCTTATCAAATAGAAAAGTATATTATTAAGAAATTGTGTATGTAGGTCGATAAGCCATAGATCATTATCTGTTTTAAAACTGATTTTTAATACAATTATTTTTAAAATGACGCCTAAAAAAAGCGTCAAAATTTAAATTTGAAAATTATCAAACAAGATATTTCAACTTGATTACATTAAGTTTGATAAATCAATTTTATAGACACAAAATACAATAAAACTCGATAGCAATTCCAATGAACTATGTAATGAAAAAATAATTGAATGACTAAAATTTTACACCATAATTATGTAGGCTGCAACATGTCTATGAAAATTGAAACATACACTTAAATATTAAATAATATAAATGTACATCACAACAAACTTATGCAATTCAAATAGTCAGAAACAACATCAACATTTTGTCTTGGCGACGAAGCTCTCTCTCTCTACCTGCGCTTCGCTATATAAACGAGCGAGTGGCAAAAGCTCTCTAATGCCAAAATAGCTTGGCTGCTGCAGTTTTGTACTAGTGTGTTTTGGCCCCCACGACTTGCTAATTTCTACGCGAGTACCTCCTTCCGACCTTAGAGCTCAAATGCGTATTTGAGTGATTAAAGATTCTAGGAAAATGCTGCGTTCTCTATCACGGTCGCCGTTGATGGGCTTTAGCCCCTTCGTGCTTTTTCCTTTTCAAAATGCTGGAAAGTATACATTCCATGCTTGATAATTCATGAAGTGCGTACAAGCGAGAGCTACTTTGCAAAAATTAGGTTAAACAAGAAGGCTTTTCGGTTTCTTGAATATCATGTCTTTAGTTAAGTAGTTTTAAAGCATTTCTAATTATCTACTTTGGCAAACTATATCTTGTTTACTTTAAGTTATAATATTAAATTAGTTCAAAAAGATTAATTGGAAAAAATCTTTGTATCCCAGACAAAACAGATTATAAATATTGAACAAAGTATATGCGACTTGCGATAAAATAATGCAAATTTTAATGAAAGGAAAATAAATTAAAAACTTCAACGCTAGTAATTTAGCTCATATGATTATAATTTTCTGAAAGGTATATATCATGCTTAGTATAGCTTATAAAATATTGAGGCTATAGTCATCGATAGAATCACCACATTTTATTAACTTTCATTAATGAAATGTCATATTAGTGTTTCAAATTCTCAATAAAATTTGTTACTTTACAATAATTAGTAGAAGTTAGATAGAAAATTGATAGTATTTATTTGTAAGTATATGAAGATGAGCTTTTATACTCAAAGCGTTTTCGATTGAATTTCGTGTACAATTCCATTGCAAACAATTGATTATCATTATTAAATATACTAGAAAATAGAGAATATTGAAATGAAATCAGATGTGTATTATTATCAAATCGCAGTAAATTACCTTTATATAAAATCAATAGAAACTATAGAAAATTAACGTAACATCAATTATATTCTATTGAGAAAATATGTGCTTCTGTGTTGCAACAAGGCTTAACATGCACAAAAATACACAACACTCAAATTTCAAAATTTTATAGTACAGCAATTAATTTAAAATAACTAGTGAGATATATAATCCATAAACTATAAACATATAAGCTGTAAGTCATAATGCAATATGTGATAACGTCTATTATCACTTTTACCAAACCGTTTATCTTATAAAACAGACTTTTCGATTTACTTAAATTCTAAATCAATATTATATATAAAAAATGCTTTTACGAATAGATTACTCAACCGATGTAGCAATGTACTTATTAAATTTCTTAATATTAAACAGGTATAAATAAGTAAATCAGTGTATAATACGAAACAAAGAAATGAAATATAATAATATATTTGCAGCACGAGTGTATTATTCAATATTCATAGCTATAATTGTCAAAGTACTTGGCTATTTAATGGAGTAACTGGACATCTTGAAGATGAAAAAGGAAGTATAAAAGAAATTAGTTATGCATAGTTCAGAATAGAGACTGAATGTAAATAAACATAAATTTTACATAATTTAACAATCAAATATTGTTGAAATATATAAATATTTACACATAATTTCTCAAAGTACCCACATTTTCTCTTCCTTTTCTTTTTTTAATAATTGAATTTATTAATATTCTTCGGTTTTACTTCATGTCAAATAATGAATATACTATACTATATATATACATTAAAAAGTTTTTAGTTATCTTCTCTATGTATATTTTTAATATTTTAGGTTTAGTACACTTTATATTTATTTATATTCATTTATATATTATAATATTTTTAATTTAGAATATTTATGAACCATTAATATATAAATATTTTAATTAAATATTTACTTACATAAAATTAAAATTAATCACATGTAAAATGCTTGTAAAATTAATATTTGAAACTTAAAAATTATAGATTTTTCCCTTTAATATTTATGAACTATCAGTATTACTTAATAGTTAGAATTTAATAGAATAAATATTTAATAGATAAAAGAATAGGTAATACGTGCAGTCATGTTTCTATACATATAAAATATTCTATTTAAAACATTTCATTTAATACATTCACATTGTTATTATTAAATTATCATAAATTAGAATACACGATCTGTATTTAATCCAGAATTTTCTTTACGTCCATAATTCAAAATTGAATACTGATACTACAGAATATGCTTTTTCGAGAAAGGAAATATAAAATTTTTCTAACTACTTAAAGTGTAAAATACCTCGACTAAAATGTATTGCTTTATTATTGAAAGAAGTTTAAAAAAACTGCTTAAACTTTTCTCAGAATAAGTATCTTGCTCTAGTCATTTTAAATCCAGTTCAATTGCTTTAGAATGGATCAAACTTTATTAAACTTTAATTTTAATCGGAGTTGGTTACGGGAAATCATAGTTGTTTTTAATTCAAGTTTCTTCCAATATAATTGATCGTGGATTTAATACACTTTTCAGTAAGATATATTAGATATATCGAAACAAATTGATCACCTGTCTTCTAAAATTGGGAAAGTTTAAAAAACCATGATTAATAATTCAAATAAATATAGCTAATATATTACATTCATATCTTTCATTCCATTATATACTGCAATAATATCTTTAAAGTGTTAATTATAAATATAAAGAAATTATACTTTTAATAGAAAATATATTCTATTGTATGAATAAATCAATTTTTATAAATTTTTTTTTCATTGTATATTTAGCAAATGAAATTGTGAATTGGTGTATGAATACAATTAACATCTCTTTATGTATAGATAATAATAACTAAAAAATAGTAATTCGAATATTGTCTAGATAATTCTAAATTTCGAATATTCATTATATTATTCATTTTATGATTGTATATAGTTATGACAATATTTATAAAGCAAATAAATGTGCTAACCAAATAAGATTTTTACCATTATCGATTATTATTATTATTTATATATTGTTGTAATACAGTAATATATTATTGTTTAAGTATTGTTTAATATATACATAATAATGTAATTCACATACTAAAAGAGTGCTATCATTTCTATTTATTCTCAAATCTTATTAAAAATAAATAATCTATTAATTTTCAATTATTATGTTAAATAATATTAAGTTCTTTTAGAAAAAAAAAAACTACAAAATAAGGTTCAAAATTTTATTCGATTGGAAATCAACTGGTTTACATTTTTGTTTAAAGCATAATTCGCCGAATAATACATAATGTTTTCATTATTATGCGAGTTGATATATTACAGAAGATTGGAATTTTAAGGATAGTATAACGTCTATACATAAATCTATTTCCAAAATTTATATCACAATATAATTGATAATGGCTACTTAGTTGTATAATATTTTTAAACTTTTTTATTTTTTCATTTCTTTCCCTTTTTTGTTATCTTTGACTCATTCGATATAAGTATTGATTTACAGATTACTGAATACAACTGGTAAAGTACGATTTGTGAACACATATAAATTAAATTCCACGTGGTTAGATATCTGAGATCCAGATGAATGCCGGTGAACTCTTTTGTCCACGAATCGACACTCTTCTTCCTTTCATTATCTGTCTTCTAGGTATCGGTTGTGCACTACAGGCGAGCCATAATAGTTGCATAACCATTTAGACAGATAATCTTTCTATGGTATACAGCTATATCCTTTTATTCGCAAGTAGATACCGAACATATGGTTGGAATGTGGCAACTGGGATATCATTACTTGGGGACAGGTAAAATCAACTAATCGATAATTTCTATGTTATATATGATGAATATTATTATTCCGAATTGAAAATAAACATTTACATTTAATATATATATATATATATATATATATATATATATATATATATATATACGTAATAGTAATTTTATTGATTAGTGATTTATTAATAATTTATAGATCAAAGTCTTTAATAAAGTGATGACAAAATAACTAAGTCTGAAGACATATTAGTTAGATTTACATCTAATTAATTCTAATCCTGAGTAATGTATAAATAAATTTGAGCATTTGGTTGTATGTTTACGTTTGAATGGCATAAACGTATGTGTTCGAGATTCCGTTCGCTAACGAAACTCTCCAATTACATTAACGTTTAGAAAATTATTATTTCTCGTCCCTAGCATCGCCCAGTCGGCAAAAGCTAAACGTTATAGCATTCCTTCCCCCCTCTAACTTACCTGACATCACTCCCAATAGAACAATAGAGGGGATGCCCGATATATGAATACGACTACATGGAAGATGTAGTGAGTTACCTCCTGGACTACGACTTGACCCTTTAAACTCCCCAGTAAACATCTCGACGATAGTCTGCAGC